>CBVK0101998261.1:0-18155 GCA_900067695.1 Picea abies | reverse complement strand
CTGAAACGGTCGAAAAATGAGAAAGATATGCTTCCTTGAAGTCTCCTTCTCCAACTTGCTGTCTCTGGTTCTACAATCTGCACCCTTGTTCTCCAAACCTAGCACACATGCTCATTTAAGCGGAAAAATCAAGACCCGTACGCAACCGCGCACCGGTACAAACCGTAGAACGATTAGGGCGCCTCCAGCCCTTAACCGCCTCGACATTGGGTCATATGGCCCATGAGACCTTGGGCTGGGCGCAAAAGTGGTTAAACTTCTATAACCGTTGAAACCGCACGGTTTAAACCTTTGGTTAAACACAAAACCCACGGGTTATTCCAACCCCACGCATATACCATACATAGTTTTAAAAAAACGTTGGTTATAACACTATCCGTGTACATAAATATTACAACCGCTCCATTTATTACACATATAATATATATGGCTTTGCGCGCGGTAACATAATCATACGGTTATATGTGTAAAGCTATAGAACCATGGGTCGGGGCTTGGGCCCCGGCCCGCGCCCTTTTCTCAAACAAACATTATGTAACTTTAAATATAAAGTGGCCCACCTCATTAACCAGGAACACAAGGCGGTATCATGGCCAACGGAGGTTTGTTAAGTCTTTCATAGAGGGGGAGGTCTGGGGGTCGAACCCCGCGGACTCCCACATATAATTTTTAACATAATAAATAATAACCAACCGACGAGGGCCACGTGGCACCCATGCATTGGGCCATGTGCCCTCTTGCCATTTGCTGCCAATGCGACACGTGTCATCACCGTATTCGTCAATGAACAACCAACCAGTAGTTGCCACATCACCGAACTGCCACATCATCATGATGGTACGGCCCTCCACGTGGCCGTACGGACTGTACGGATAGGTACAGTCAGCATCCCAAATTTTTCCCTGTTTGACTTGGCGGTCAAATCGCGATATCTCCTCCATACGGACTCCGTTCGCGAAAATAAATATACCGCTGGAATCAGGAAAACGAGACGGACGCAATGGCACTGTTTTCATCGCATTCCGAGAACTTTGAAAATTGAGCAAATTTGATCCCCTGATCAATCCCTATGGTCTATCTAGCCCAATTAGTTGTAGAAAAATTACCAACTCACTTTTAATGATTAAGGATAAGTTAAAACATGAATTTTTTTTTCTAGATTAACAAGCCTTCAATGATATATAAATGAGATGAATGTGATTGTGTGATTATGCTTGGAAAATAAAATAAAAATGAACTTTCTCAATTTCATCAACCACAGGATCAAGAAATTGTCTAAGATGTTTCATTCACATATATATCAATGACATAAAATGGTTCCACAAGACATGATATGTGTTCATAAGATTTCAAAAAAATTTCATTCATTCACCATATCCATTAGATCCAATGCTAGATGAAATCAAAGATTCAATGCGACCACTTGAGAAATTTATCTATAACCTGAATCCTTCCCTTGTGTTTTATTATACACCAAACTAGTGATATGTTAAACACCAGGTGGGAATAAGATGGATTGTTGGTTAATCCTAGGTATATAATCAATGTAAGATCATATTCAATAATTATAAGGTCCAAACCATGCCAAGGTTTATTAATATTGTTACCCCCCCACCACTTCTAGGGGTAACTAGAGGAGAATTGTTTTCTCCATGATCCACATTTCTAGCAGTAGATCCATTGATGTTATTCCAAACTCTCCACAGACAATTTTCACATATGCCTTCCATCCATACTCAACTCATCTCACTCATATGATATGGGGCATTTACACACTCAGGTACATTGTTCTAACACTTCATATCGAGTGATAATGTTAATACTCGAGGCATGAAAATGGTGATCATGGGTTTATTTGGATAGTGAATCATGATGCTTTGGAGTTATGATTTTTTCCTTGTCTCACCTTGGTGGCCATTATCATTTTCTAGTCAATTGTTGTCAAGATTTGGAAAAGTTGTACTACTTGGGAGGGCTTAATGGGGGTAACGCACCCATATCCCTTATCATAAATAATGCATTCCATCCCTCACCTATATCTGGTCCCTTTTTTTGGATTGGGTGTTACATGTACCCCAAAAAGGTCCGTGCCTCATAATCCCATGTGAAGATAGGGATAGAAAGCCTGAGGTTGATGCAAATTTATAAAAAATGACATAGAAAGAGAAAAATTCCCAATTCAAAATGCAGGGGAAAGAAACAAAAATAAAATCAAAGCATTGAAAACCAAGAAAAATAAATAAGCATGAGATCTACCCCCTCTCTAAGAGGTCGTCACCCCAAGTCCTATCCAATGAATGCATATCTTATGAAAGGACTTAGTAAATCAAGCGTTGAAATCCAAAAAAGGTTGTTGACTCACAATTCATCACCTACTATAAAAGATCGCAAAGAGTTGTGAATCATATTTATATTTAAAATATTAATGACTATAATAGGTGGGGTCCCCTAGGAGAAAACAATGAAATGATAAATTCCTAGTATCACATTTCCTTCATCATTTTGATATGATATCAATTTCATTTTAAGGCATCATTTCAAACATGGTCAATGGTTTAATGATTTTCTATAATATTTTATGAATGATCAATGATTAAAGGATTATAGAAAATACTTATTTGCATTACTAATAAGTATGGAATGTGATAGTTTAAAAAGGCATCATATTTGTGATCAAAATGACATTTGATAAGTTGCATACTATGTTATGTTCTCAGTATTATGGCAGCATTGAACATGATATTCACATTCCCTATTGTCCTACATGATTATAGGCCTAATAAATTCAAAGTTTAAAATTTCAAAGCTCGTACTTACCATGGTATTCAAAACTTGAAGTTTACCGTGACATAAGGTGTTATATGGTTTTTATTTTGACTTTGGGCATAACATACATGTGTTATAAAGAAATTGCATATATACAAGTTTAGGTTCATCATCGTATTTGACTTAGCAATATTTATATGATAT
Source organism: Picea abies (assembly GCA_900067695.1). Classification (NCBI taxonomy): domain Eukaryota; kingdom Viridiplantae; phylum Streptophyta; class Pinopsida; order Pinales; family Pinaceae; genus Picea; species Picea abies. The sequence continues at coordinate 15,185 of CBVK0101998261.1, read as the reverse complement.
GTGTGCTTCTACAAAGATTGATATAGTTAATACATGGAACGAGTTTAAAGGTTGATACCATATGATTTCTATAACATATGATATGGTTTACATGTGCATAGATATATCATCGTCTAAATAGTTGATATACTTGGAATATCGACTTAATGAATGATGAGTTGGACATGAATTCAATTTGAAGAGACGTGGACATTAATGCTATTAAGCCCACACTTTACTGCCTTTGTTGGGTTAGGGTTATTATCATTCCATTTGGGTTTTTGACTGTGAAGAAGGAGTTGCAACTCAGATTGAGAAACCGACCCCTTTGTTCATTGCTGCAACTATATCGACCCTCATAGCTGGTATAAAATCAACCTCTGGACAAAGTAAGTATTGTCTAGATTCAAAGCATCTTTTCAAGTGTTTTTGTTATTAAATGAATTAGTGTTGGCTCTGGTCGGCTGGTAATGAGTGTGAAAGTTCTCTCTCCCTGTCTTTTCGCTCATAATAAATTGTTTGAAAGAGGAATCATTAAATTTTTTTATTACTGTAGAATGCAATTCCTGGGGTTTACTTGCACAAACGATTATGGTTTTTCTTATCCTCTTTTGTATATGCTACTTCTCCCAAGTTTATATTACCATTTTCCACTAAACATATTCCTGAAAATATGTTTTTAGAGAAATGGGGTTATTATGAAAATGGGTTGAACCCATTACTACTATTGTTAACAAATGTAGAGTTTTGACCTGGGTTTGAACCCAAACTTATTAGTATCTTGTTCATTATTGGAAGGAATATATTATGTGACCAACATTCATCTTATTCTCTGCATAAAGTGTTCTTGCTGGTATGAATGAATTTTTTGGCCTCATACTATCTTGACTGAGACCATTCTTGTTATAAACCATGTCCATTTTATTCTGACATTGTAGCTCTAACTTTGTTCAAGCTCATGGTTTACCTGTCAGGGTAATGATAATCATCTTTGTTTTGGATTTACTGAAACAAGTACATCTCGTTCTTAACATTAACTCTTCTCTTTTCCAAAAGATTGAGCTCGTGCACCAACTGTCTCTCTTTGTGGCTATAATAATAATCCCACTATTTTATTTTGGCTAAATATTGACTCACATACACAGCCTTTGCATTGTTTAAAAACCCATAGTCTTGAATGGCCATGATTATGTGAACTGAGTTTACTAAAGAAATTGGTATCAGTTGAGTTGTCAGTTTGCTGGTCGCGCAACACGTTGATGCTCAAATATAATATGGTGTTTGAGTATACTCCAATCAAAACAAATGATAGTTTTTTTTTGGACAAAGGAGACAAGTTTAAAAGACATGTTAGCCAAGTTAAAATTCTAGGTTTTATTTGCATAAAATTCACATTTTTCCCCTCATTGCTTTATCATGTTTCATACATTATTCCCCTATTATACCGGCCATATTTTATTACGATATCATGATCTTTCTCCCTTGTTTATGTATTTAAAAGTTATTTTGAGAAGAATCTTTTAAAGATTTGTTAGTACTTTTGCGTATATGGTTTTCATGTTACTTCCAAGTCTCATGATATTATATGGACAACTTAATATTTTTAAAGTGGGCATGGTATTTGGTATTGTCACTATAGAGTTTTAACATATGATATATGGTGAAGACATTGGTTGTAAAACATAGTGATTGACTTGAGAAAGTGTTTTTGAATTTTTCTCAAAAGAATTCATGTTGATTTGAAAATATATATATGGACTTTGTAATAAAAAAGTGTATAGGTCTAAAGGATATACATAGGAATGTTGATTGTGTTTTAAAATTTTAACATGAATTTTGTTTTATGTCACTTTTTGCAAAGTACACTCCCTTTATCATTTAACCATGTTATATATATATATATATATTATATATATATATATATATGCACGCACACACACACACACACTTCTTTGTTCAAAAGAGATGTTTGTTCGTGTGCATAGTATTTTACAAGCACTATATAATTCATATTTTTAAAATTGAAATGATAAGAAGGGTATCTATTGAATTATGGATTTTCTTCCCTATTACATTATTACTACTCATTTCTTCCTTGCATGCTTGAATTATTGTGTTATTCTTAGAGGGATAACTAAATCATATTTAACAAAGTTGTAATCGATATTTAATATGTTGTGTCTTGTATTTTAGTTTAAGAATTTTGCACTAATTGAAGAGATGATGGAAATTGGATGAGATTTTTCAACCGATGGCGTAGAAAATATGGAAATATAGGAAATAGAGGCAGAAGGGGAAGATTTCCAAATGTATTTTGGAAATAAGGGAGACACAAAAGAATGAGGTTTTCCATACACTTTGATGTTGATTATGAAGAATTTAACCAGGTAGTACAAATTGTCTATTTGAACCTTGGTGGGAAACCATCATTGCATTAACCTCCATCTCCTTCTAATGTTCCCGTGCAAACACATCCCAACATTGCATATTTTCTAGCCAAATAATGTTGGTTGGGAAAACAACCCTATAAATCCTCCCTCTGGTATTGGTCAATGACCTAATAATCCTCTTCCTCCTCCCCCTCCTTTGCATTTAGTACCACATGTTATACCAACAAACTCCATGGCTCATTCACCTCCTAAATATTACTAACTGCCTCCCAATAACCCCTAGATTGACAAGGGAAAGAAGATTTCTACCTCTCCTAGATCAGAAGCATCTCAATCATCCTCTAGACATTCCAAACATCAATTAGCAAAAGATGAGAGTTGTAGAAGAGAGATTAATTCCAGTGACATGCACCCCAAAATAGTAAAATTGGATGAGAAAAAGTCTTATTATGAATACTTTCTCAATCTTAGACCAAATGTCTTGAAAGGAAGAAAGGAAAGAGAGAAATTTTTCAAAAGGAAATACCCTCACTCATTTTAGTTTGTGTTATGACATTACTATTTACACACTTGATACTTTTCAGACAAACAACAAGCATATGGCATTATTTTGAAAACTTTAAATATCATATCATTTTGATATCCTGGGAGATACACGTGTTTGTTAATTTGGCATATTTTAGATGGATCATCATTTTTTTGATTTATTTCATGATACTAATATATTTATAGTATTTAATCAATTTTGGAGTTACAAAGGGGATTTTGGAAATAAAGGAACGAATACCTAGTGGGACCCCACCTATTATTTAAATATTTATTATTCTTATAATAAATAATGTTGTCTTCTCCTAAATAAAGTTAATTCACTTCTCTAAACAATATGTAGTTGAACTACCCAAACTACTTAATGAAGATATAAAATAAGGAGAGAAAGAAAAAGAAGATGATGCAGGAGCATCACCAACATCAAGCGAGCGTAGGACAAGCGCCAATGCATTTTGGCACATGATGAATTATTTGAAATGTTTTGAAGTTTGATATGCCAAACATAAATGAAGAAGTTAAGAAAGGGTGTACTTCTTGATTGTTATCGGACCTTGAGCGTCCCACTCTTGTCTGAAGGACTAAGAGGCATTTATGCTAGTAAATGTAAGTAGGTAGCTTTGAATTCTTAGATTAGACAGTTTTTAGGAGCCGAAGGGAAAACGGATATAGACACCCTCACTTGTATCATTGTAACATTAGCAGCATAATCAATCGAAGAGAGCATAGGAGAGCAGAAGCAAAGAGCTGTGTAGAAGAACCCCATGTACAGAAGTTTTGGATTAATACAAAGATCTTTAGTTCAGACTCATGGTGTTCAGTTGCTTTCTGTGTTTGTACCTGCTGATTGATATATGCTTGTTTACTCTCTGTTATGCATTTTCTTTGATGCATGAATGTTTGATTTCATATTTAATGTCTGAAATCTAAAGAGAGGGAGAGTAAGGAATGAGTTTCAATTGTTTCTCTGTCTGAGAAAGAGTTTTCCTGCAAGGAGTGCAGTGAAATTGTCTGCAAGGTGTGCGTTGATAGAAGTCAGAGTTCATCTCTAAAATCTCAAGAGGGATAGCATTGTTCTCATTCTCGCAGAAGTGCAAGTTAAGCACAAGAGCCGTGCAAAGTGTGCGCTGGTTGAGAAGAGCCTCAGAGTTTGCAACCTGAGGGAGTTGTTGAAAGATTGTTGTCGTAGAGAGTGCGCAGAGTTGAAGAAGTTCAAATGCTTAGAAGTATTTGAAGAATTTCCGCAAGGAGTGCGTGCAGGAGTCTTTTTGAAGACTCGAAGTTTGTGGTAAAAGATCAGAAGAGTTAGTGCTTTGAAGTGTCGGAAGGAGGCACAACGACATTGTTTGTTGGTGGATAAGTTTCATGAAGGCCTACTTGTTCATTTCACAGGAGTTGTTAAGGAGGCATTGGACGGTCGAAATTCTCAGTGGAGGATTTACGAAGTTCTGGAAGCCGTCAGATATTGCAGAGGAGCAAGAAGGTTACGGTGAGTGTTTTTCTAAGTGCAAGCTCAGGAGAAATCAGGCTGTAGGATTTGAAACAACAGGGGCCGTTGGATCACTCACGAAATCTCATTTCAGGGTTTTGGAAGTTGGAGAACTGAAAGCCTTGCCTCAAGATTCGTGAGGTTGCGAAAGGCGAAGTCCCGAAGGGGTGAAAGGGTTTGTGTCGGCCAGTTATTGGTGAAGCACATCGAAACTCGGTATTTCAGGGTTTCATGGGTTGAAGAGTTGAAGGCTTAGCATTAGGATTCATGAAGTCGCGAAGTTCGAGAACTCCAAAAAGGAGGGAAGTTCCATCATGGGACTTGCGTTGACGATGTGTCAAAATTTTTCCATTTCGGCATATCGGAGGATAAGGGGTTGAGACTTTTGTCCCAAGAGTCCTGAAGTTGTGAAACTGCGAAAGAATCTGAGCTGTTAGTTGGAAGGAGGACACGTGTCGTGAGATCCTCTCTATCGGGGATTCAGACATCGGGGTTCAGAGAAGGAAGTCCTTCGACTTCGTGAGTGGCGAAGTCGCGAGAAAATCGCAGCCATCCATCGGAGGAGGACAGGTGGCAGAGATCTAGGGATCTCGCAAACTCTAAGGTTTGCAGTGTGAGAGCCCAAGAATTGGGTGCTCCAAGTCGCGAAGTCACAAAATCACGAGGAGTGAGGATAGCCATCGGATCCAGGTCACGGGAGGACCATTGGATCAGGAACCCCATCGTATTTCACACATTTGGGGGTTCATAGGTTGAAAGGAGTTGTTTTCGACATCAAAAGTCACGAAGTGCCGAAAGCCGGGCACGAGGGACACGTGGCAGAACCACAAAGTGGGCCTGGGAAATAGACAGGTGGACACACGTCACCTAGTGGAAGGGGTCAACACTTCATGGACTCTCGCATATCGGGAATTCGCGAAGTAAGAGCATGAGGGCTCGACGTTGAAACATGCAAAGTGTCGAGTAGTGAAAGGAGCTTGCGTGAAGCTTAGCCAATGGTCATGCATAGAGGGCACTGATGAAAGAAGAGCTATACCCATTTCATGATCTCGGGTATCACGAGATTGGCGAGGAAGAGTCGGGAGCCACGACTCGCAAACTCGCGAGATTGCGAGTTGCGAAAAGGACCTTGGGTTAGACCCTTGGTCGTAGCACTAGGGTCGCTTGGGGAGAAAGGCTCGTGCCTAGTGCTGTTTGCATAGGAGAGCTTCCGAAAGGACCTGTGGATCAAAATTTTGTGATTCCAGCAGGGAATCTAAAGAGCCGATTCAACTCGAGGGAGATAAAGAATGATCCTGTGAGCGGATCTCGGCCCGAGGCCAATAGGTCTGCGTCAGTGTGGTATCAGAGCACATAAAGATTTATTTGCTTTCTGTAGCAGGGAAAAGAAAGATTCACCATGCCGACGAGAAGAAGAGACAGGAAAACACCTGATCCGCCAGAGGAGAGGGAAATGCCGAGAAGAAGGGGTAGGCAGATGCCTGATCCAGCCATGAAAAGAGAGATGCGTGACCTATGTGCTAGACTTGAGGACATGGAGACAACACAGAGACGCACAGACGGTGCTAGAGATGTCAGTGAATTTGAAAGTGAAGATGAAGCTGGACATGAAGGAGAAGAAGTTGCAACAAATGAATGCCTGATTAGGGTTGTTGCAAGATTGGGTGCTAAGGCAAAAATGGATATTCCAGTATATGAAGGAAACTTGGATGATGAAGAGCTTCTATATTGGATTAGAGCTTTGGACACATATTTTGACTATGAAGATGTCGAGGAAGACAAAAAGGTCAAACATGTTGTCACAAGATTGAAAGGACATGCAACATTGTGGTGGGATGAGCTACAAGCTGACAGACGTTGTAAAGGCAAGAAAAAAATCAAGAGTTGGGACAGGATGATCGCGAAGATGAAGGAAAAATTTATTCCCAGGGATTACCAAATTAATCTGTTTCCGAGAATGCATAATTTGAGACAGAAACTGATGTCAGTGAAGGAGTACACTGAAGAATTTTATAGGTTGAACATTAGGGCAGGTCATTGCGAAAGCGATGATGAAAAGGTTGCAAGATATATGAATGGTCTGAGATACGATATTCAGGATGAGATGAGCATGATGACCATCTGAATGGTGGAAGATGCTTATCAGATGGCTCTAAATGCTGAAGAGAAGCTGCACCGAAAACAAGGTCAAAGAGGCCGAGGTAAAAGTCAAGCCAGAGGCAAATCAGTTTCCCATGATAGAAATCAGAAACCCAAGGAAGAGTGGAAGAAACCTCAGACTCAAACTGAGAGAGGTGGAAGCTCATAGAGAGGGCAACATACCAAACAGAGAGGTCAGTATGCTGATGGAAACATTTTTCCTCATACCATAGGTAGAGGAAGAGGAAGAGGTGGAGTGGTGAAATGCTTCACATGTGGAAAGGTCGGACATAGATCTTATTTGTGTCCAAACAAAAAGAAAGAAGGTGGTGAAACTCACATTACCGAAGCACAAAGGTGGAATGTTGAGGTAGAATATGCTGAAGGCGGAAGATCATTAATGATGTGAAAAGTTCTCTTAACACCAGAGAAGGAGGTGGAGAATCCAATACAAAGGAACAATTTTTTTCAGACTGCTTGCAAAACCAAAGACAGGGTATGCAAAGTCATTGTGGACAGTGGTAGCACAGATAATCTCATTTCTACAGAGATGGTAGAAAAGCTGGAGCTGGAGACTATTGAACATCCAAGTCCATACATAGTTTCATGGCTACAAAAAGGACATCAGGTAAATGTCACTAAACAATTTTTAGTTGAATTTAAAATAGGAGGGTATAAAGATGAAATACTCTGTGATGTTATTCCCATGGATGTTTGTCATCTATTTTTGGGTAGACCGTGGCAATATGATAGAAATGTGATTCATGATGGGAGGAAGAACACATACACCCTAGAGAATAATGGGAGAACTCACATGTTGTTGCCGATTAAGGACAAAGAGGTGAAACCTGAAGTAAGTAACACTGTACTTCTCATGAGTGGGAAGGAACTTCTTATAGAGGTTAAGAAGAAGGAGGAACCACAATTCATTGTGGTCAGGAAGCCTAAAATTGTTTTAACGAGTACAAGGGTAGACGATTTACCATAAGAGGTTCAGAAACTATTGGAAGAGTTTGCTGACATAGTAGTGAATGAACTACCTCATTCGTTTCCATCGATCAGAAGTGTGAGTCATCATATTGATCTCATACCTAGAGCTAGTTTAACAAACAAAGAAACATACAGATTTACGCCGCAGGAGAATGAAGAAGTTAAAAGACAGGTCCAAGACTTAATGGACAAAGGGTTGGTTAGAGAAAGCTTGAGTCTGTGTGTTTTTCTGATATTGTTCAGTCCGAAGAAAGACAGAGGCTAGAGGATGTGTATTGAATCGAGGGAAATCAACAAGATAACCATTAGGTACAGGTTTCCATTGCCAAGGATGGATGATTTGATGGATTACTTGAGTGGAGCCAAATTTTTTTCGAAGATTGATTTGAAAAGTGGATATCACCAGATTGGTATGAGAGAAGGTGATGAATGGAAGATAGCCTTCAAGACTAATGAAGGGTTGTATGAATGGCTTGTTATGCCATTTGGCTTAACGAACGTGCCAAGTACTTTCATGAGGTTGATGAACGAAGTCCTGAAGGATTTCATCGGAAAATTTGTCATTGTGTATCTTGATGACATACTGATTTTCAGTAAAACATAAGCAAAGTATTTGAAACATTTGGCTATAGTGATGAAGAGATTACAGCAAGAGAAGCTACTAATAAATATGAAGAAATATTCATTCATGAAGACAGAGCTCATTTATTTGGGTTTTGTTATTTCTGCAGATAAGTTGATGATGGATCCAGATAAGGTGGAGGTAATTAAGAATTAGTCATCACCGAAGAGTATATTTGAGGTGAGAAGTTTTCACGGATTGGCTAGTTTCTATAGGAATTTCAGTGGAATTAGTGCACCAATGATGGACATAGTGAAGAAAAGACATAAATCTTTTCACTGGACAGAAGAGGCTGAGAACAATTTTAATTTGTTGAAAAGGAAAATCACAGAACAACCAATTTTGGTGTTGCCGGATTTCAAAAAGACATTTCAGGTAAAATGTGATGCAAGTGGATTTGCAATAGGGGCAGTCTTGAGCCAAGAAGACAGGCCGATAGCATACTTCAGCGAGAAGCTGAACGAGGTGAAAGTGAAATACTCCACATATGACAAGGAGTTCTATGCTATTATTCAGGCATTGAAGAAATGGAGACACTATTTGATCCCCAAGGAGTTTGTCTTATACAGTGACAATCATGCTTTGCAATTTGTGACTCAACAGGATAAGTTGAATCAAAGACATGCAAAATGGGTTGAATACATGCATAACTTTACTTTTGTAAATAAGCATATTTCTGGAACTGCTAACAAAGTTGTTGATGCTTTGAGTAGGAAATTTTTGTTGTTGCAGGAGTTCAGAGTCAAAACACTGGGTTTTGATGATCTCAGGGACATGTACAGAGATGATCTAGATTTTAAGGAGGCGTATGAAGCAGCTGAGAATCCAGTTCTTAGGGACAGAAGCCAGTGGATAGAATACATGATCCAGGAAGGATTACTGTTTAAGGGTAATCAACTTTGTATTCCAAAATGCTCCATGAGGGAGAATCTGTTGAAGGAGAAACACAGTGGAGGATTGGTCGGGCATTTCAGTCATGACAAGACATTCTCAAAGTTAAATGAGTCATATTTTTGGCCAGGAATGAGAGAAAAATTCAAAATATTCATGGACAGATGTAGAATTTGTTAGCATTCAAAAGGAAAGAGGCAAAATGCAGGCTTTTATCAACCATTACCCATACCTGACAGGTCGTGGGATGCAATAAGCATGGACTTCATATTGGGGCTGCCAAGAACACAAAGAGGCTTTGACTTGATCTTTGTAGTGGTAGATAGATTTTCTAAGATGGCACATTTCATACCCTATCAGAAAACCAGTGACACAACTCACATTGTGAATCTGTTTTTCAAAGAAGTTATTCGACTTCACAGCTTACCAAGGAGCATAGTTTCGGATCGAGACACCAAGTTTGTGGGACACTTCTGGAGAAATTTATGGAAAAATCTAGGAACAAACTTATCGTTCAGTTCAACTTATCATCCTCAGATGGATGGATAGACAGAAGTTGCGAACAGAAGTTTGGGAGACTTGTTGAGGAGTTTGGTGATAGAACACCACAGTCAGTGGGACAATATTCTGCCATAGGCGGAATTTGCATATAATGACTCACTAAACAGAAGAAAATGGCATATTCTATTCCAGATTGTTTATGGGATGTATCCAAGAGGAGTTTCAGAATTGAGAGATTCAGAACATAATGCAACTAGGAGTGCTAGTGCAGAGGACTTCATAGAAGTGATGAAGGAACTTCACAGCCAGGTGAAGGAGAGATTGCAAAACTCGAGCCAAGAGTATAAGCGCAGAGCAGATCACCACAAGAGACAACTTCAATTTGAGGTTGGTGATTTGATTCTGGCACATATGAGAAAAGAAAGGTTCCCGAAGGGGACATATAACAAGCTGAAGATGAAGAAGATCGGACCATGTAAGGTCTTGAAGAAATTTGGGGAAAATGCTTATGAGATTGAATTACTCGATGGGATCGGGATTTCTCCGATATTCAATGTCTCAGATTTGTACCCATACAAAGCTGAGGAAGCAGGAACAAGTGATGAACAACCAGAGGTTCAGTGGACTCAACAGATGTCAGTTGCAGAGAAACCACAGATGGAAAACATACTGGACAAAAGAGTTAGCAAAAGGACCAGAAGAAGGGAATATTTTGAATACTTGGTCAAGTGGAAGGGACATCCAGTTGAAGATGCCAGCTGAGAGAATGAGGTAGAGATCCAGAATCATGGACAGACCATGTGAGAGCTCATGGACAGGAGCCCATGAAAATTTTCAAGCAAGGGAGTATGATGCAAGAGCATTGCCAACATCAAGTGAGCGTAGGACAAACGCCAACGCATTTTGGCATATGATGAATTGTTTGAAATGTTTTGAACTTTGACACACCAAACATAAATGAAGAAGTTAAGAAAGGGCATACTTATTGATTATAATCAGACCTTGAGTGTCCCGCTCTCGTCTGAAGGACTAAGGCATTTATTCTAGTAAATGTAAGTAGGTAGCTTTGAATTCTTAGATTAGAAATTTTTTAGGAGTCAAAGGGAAAATGGATATAGACACCCTCACTTGTATCATTGTAACATTAGCAGCATAATCAATAAAAGAGAGCATAGGAGAGCAGAAGCAGAGAGCTGTGTAGAAGAACCCCATGTACAAAAGTTTTGGATTAATACAAAGATCTTTAGTTTCAATGTCTGAAATCTGAAGAGAGGGAGAGTAAGGAATGAGTTTCAATTGTTTCTCTGTCTAAGCAAGAGTTTTCCTGCAAGGAGTGTAGTGAAATTGTCCGCAAGGTGTGCGTTGACAAAAGTCAAAGTTCATCTCTGAAAGCTCAGGAGGGATAACATTGTTCTCATTCTCACAGAAGTGAAAGTTAAGCACAGGAGCCGTGCAAAGTGTGTGTTGGCTGAGAAGAGTCTCATAGTTTGCAACCTGAGGGAGTTATTGAAAGATTGTTGTCGCAGAGAGTGTGCAGAGTCGAAGAGGTTCAAATGCTTGGAAGTATTTGAAGAATTGCCGCAAGGAGTGCGTGTAGGAGTCTTTTTGAAGACTGAAATTTTGTGGTAAAAGCTCAAAAGAGTTAGTGCTTTGAAGTGTTAGAAGGAGGCACATCGACATTTTTTGCTGGTGGATAAGTTTCGTGAAGGTGTACTTGTTCATTTCGCAGGAGTTGTTAAGGAGGCATTGGACGGTCGGAATTCTTCGTGGAGGATTCGCGAAGTCCCGGAAGCCGTCAAATCTTCTAGAGGAGAAAGAAGGTTACGGTGAGTGTTTTTCTAAGTGCAAGCTCAGGAGAAATTGGGCCGTAGGATTTGAACCAACAGGGGTCGTTGGATCACTCACGAAATCTCATTTCGGGGTTTCAGAAGTTGGAGAACTGAAAGCCTTACCTCAAGATTTCCGAGGTTGCGAAAGGTAAAGTCTCGAAGGGGCGAAAGGGTTTGTGTGGGCTAGTTATTGGTGAAGCACATTGGAACTTGGTATTTCAAGGTTTCGTGGGTTGAAGAGCTGAAGGCTTAGCATCAGGATTCGTGAAGTCACGAAGTCCGAGAACTCCAAAAAGGCGGGAAGTTCCATCGCGGGACCCGCGTTGACGACGTGTCAAAATTTCACCATTTCGGCATATCAGAGGATAAGGGGTTGAGAATTTTGTCCCAAGAGTCCCAATGTCACGAAACCGTGAAAGAGTCTGAGCCATTCGCTAGAAGGAGGACACGTGTCCCGAGATCCTCTCTAGTAGAGATTCGGACATCGGGGTTCAGAGAAGGAAGTCCTTCGACTTCGTGAGTGGTGAAATCGTGACAAAATTGCAACCGTCCATCGGAGGAGGACAGGTGGCAGAGATCTATGGATCTCGCGAACTTGGAGGTTCACAGGGTGAGAGCCCAAGAGTTGGGTGCTTCAAGTCGCGAAGTCGATAAATCGCGAGGAGCGAGGATAACCATCAAATCCAGGTCACGGGAGGGCCATTGGATTAGAAACCCCATCGTATTTCATGCATTCAGGGGTTTGGAGGTTGAAATGAGTTTTTTTCGACATCAGAAGTCGTGAAGTGCCAAAATCCGGGCATGAGGGACACGTGGTAGAACCACAAAGTGGGCCCAGGAAATAGATAAGCAGACACATGTCACCTAGTGGAAGGGGTCAACACTTCGTTGACTCTCGCATATCGGGAATTCATGAAGTAAGAGCACGAGGGCTCGATGTTGAAACATGCGAAGTGTTGAGTAGTGAGAGGAGCTTGCGTGAAGCTTAGTTAGTGGTCACGCGTAGAGGGCGTTGACGAAAGAAGAGCTATACCCATTTCGCGATCTCAGGTATTGCGAGATTGGAGAGGAAGAGTCGGGAGCCACGACTCGCGAACTCGCGAGATTGCGAGTTGCGAAAAGAACCTTGGGTTAGACCCTTGGTCATAGCGCTGGGGTCGCTTGGGGAGAAAGGAGCTCGTGCCTAGTGTTGTTTGCACGGGAGAGCTTCCGAAAGGACCTATGGATCGAAATTTTGTGATTCCATCAGGGAATCTAAAGAGCCGATTCGGCTTGAGGGAGATAAAGAATTATCCTGTGAGTGGATCTCGGCTCGAGGCCAATAGGTATGCATTAGAAGACATGAGAAAATAGATATCTGATAAGGTTTTCTCTCACTTCAAGTGAAATTATTATATTTTTATTCCATACTGAGTTTCATTAGAGATGAGTTATATTGTTGATAGAAGGTTTATTCTGAAAGTGGCAAAGAACAAACTAGCAAGCATTGAATGATGATATGCTCCAAGGTCATTCATTTTCTTGAATATTTGTTTGGTTTAAATTAGAAGTTATGAAGTCATCTCAATGATAATTGTTGCTAGTTTTGCAAAGTTCAAAACAATGATGCACGTGTGGCTTGGAGTAATCCAAATCAATTTTTTGTTCTAGTCTTCATTATTTTGACACTAGTTGTTTATGTATGAGTGAAATACCATCTTGGAATTCTAAGTATAACCCTAGTCCATGTTGATATATTAGTATTAGACAGGTACTTCCACATAGGCTTCATGTCCAACATGTGGAAGTTGTCCTTGTAACCTCATAGTAAACCTTAGGAGATTCACTTTATTAGTGATTAATAAAGTGAATGACCTTTTAAATTAATGTGAGATTAATTAAGTTAAATTCCTAAGTTTACTTGGCATTAATTACTTAAGTGATTTGATTAAGTCTTAGTCGTTATATCTGAAGTGAATGTGAGATTAGTTCTCAAAGATTGATCACTTTAGGAGATTTAGGGTTTTGGATTTAGGGTTAACTAAATGTAATCAAAGGCAGCCTGGGTGAGAGGATGAGACACACAAGAGAGTGAGGAGATCTCATTGAGTGGGTGAAGAAATTTTATCCAAATGTGAGTGGGAATATCTGAGGAAATGTGCAAGGAGGCAACGAGGAAGATAGGAACTAGATGGGCTAGGCTTTTGCTACATTGTAATCCTATGAAGGGCCATTATCCTAGGAAGGGAGCTTTGATTTTATAGCAATAAAATCATCACAGATATAATTTTCCCGCAAGGGTTTTTCCAGGGGTTGTTTACCCGAAATCTATTGTGCAACGTGTGATTGGTTTCTATTTTAATTCTTCCACTAATGTTTCATTGATAACCTAGTTGTGTAATGATTAATAAACTGATTTTATTTGGATTATTAGTCATGCGATGGGTTTGCAGGAAAATCAACATGGTATCTAAGCTCGTGGAAAGAAGGACGTCGAGATCTAGATTCCAATCAAGACAGCAAGGCACAACCACTAATGGTCATGCGGGTGTTGGGCAGAGTGTAGCAAATACGTTGCAGTGAAAAAGATCGGGATGACAAGTTTAAGAGCTGGGAAAAGTATAACACATGAGGAAAAATACGTCGTGTGAAGCATAGAGCCATCAACTGGTGATTGGTATATTGTTCTTGCATGGAGCTAGTAGGTTAAAGGAGTCACTAGTAAGAAGGGAGACCCGAGAGATAAAAGCATAGGAGACAACATATAGCGAAGGTGGTTGGGAGAAATGCATGGGAAAGGTTGTGATAGTAGCAAGATAACCACCGACAACAGACAATGGGTTTCATGTTACATAGGTGGCTGGGTGATAGATTATAAAAACCACCAAAAAAAAAATTGTAGAGGGGCCGAGACAACCCAGGTAGCCCAAAACAGTCTGGGTAGATCCCAAGGAACGAGTAGAGTGCCCAAACATTTCTAGGCAACACTCGAGAAACCCCAAAATTTTCAAGGAAATGAGAAGAAAACTTGAGAAGTAGGATGAGATAACATGGCAGTGCCCATAAAGGCTTTGGGAAGTAGTATAAGGGTGTGAGCAGCTCTGAGCAACCTTGGTCAGGGTTCTGGGTAGTGGGTAGAAAATTTGGGCAACAAGCAACAAGTCTGAGCAATTGATTTTGAGTTTGTCAGCAGGTTTTCGAGATGGTAGATTCGAGATTGTAATTCAAAGCTAGGTTGGATGGGGTGTCCGAATACATTCCTTGGAAGGAGAGGATTATGTTGGTGTTAATGCAGAACATGATCTCAAAATTTTCTAATTCTGATATAAATCCTCCAACATATGTGGTAGAGCTGGTCATCCATAATAAAAAAGATGTGAAAGCCAAACACATTATTATACATGGAGTGAAGGATCACTTGATCCCTCATTTTTTGGGAAAGAACTCAACAGGGTACATGTGGGAGGCTCTGAAGAGGTTGTTTCAGAGCAAGAATGAGAATTGAAAAATGGTGCTAAGAGAGAAGCTTAGGGACACAAAGATGATAGGATTAGATATCGTGACAAGTTATCTCACCCGGATCTGACATGTTCGAGATGAACTGGCTACAGTTGGGGAGGCAATGATTGATTCAAAGTTGGTGAGGGAAACTGTTGAGTCTCATGATTGTCGCATTTTCATCCTCTTTTCCTTTCAGCATTCATCACATTTATCCATATTCTACCACTCCATAAACCATTCATTAATACCATTTTCATAATTAAATATGGGATTAGCCTTATTATTTTCCAAATCATTTATTTTAGTATTAAAAGAGAATTTGTGATTAA
>CBVK0101998258.1:0-11095 GCA_900067695.1 Picea abies | reverse complement strand
TCAAGCTCCAAATATTACAGTCATTTTCTGCATATATCTTTTGGACATTAGCATTTACAGTTGTATTCTTTGGTAATATTCTAATTCTTCTCTCATTTTCATACCTTTACAGCCATGATTGATAGCTTAAATCCTAGGGGAGTACAATTGTAAAAACATATATTTATAGTGTTGCAAGATCACCATTGCTGAATGATCAAGCTCCAAATATTACAGTCATTTTCTGCATATATCTTTTGGACATTAGCATTTACAGTTGTATTATTTGGTAATATTCTAATTCTTCTCTCATTTTCATACCTTTACAGCCATGATTGATAGCTTAAATGTTGGAGCTTTTGTGTGTTGGTATTTTTAGTTAGTTTTTTTTCTTTTTGTGAATGATGCATTTAAGGGATTTTAAGATGGTCGATACAGAGCACAGATTCACTTTATATATTCAGTCCAAAGTGACATCTTTTGAACAATTCTTTAATTTAAGTATCTTCGATTCAACTCTAATGTTTTCATTTGCATTATGCACAAATAGATTATGTAGTTGAGGGATTTGAACGATTTTCTTTCTAGTCTCCATGGACTCATCGACAAATGTTGTGAAATGAATCTTTTGTTTTGAAACTAGAAGAAAAACGAGTCTTATAATGTTGCTAGTACCTCTTGAACGTATTATTTTGGTCTTCTAGTTTACTTTTCCAAGTCTTGATTTTATGATTTGGTTGTTTTCCATTGTTGGCATGATTTTCCAAGGTGCATCTTGAGTTTGTTTCAACAAAGATGAGTGACTTCCGGTTTGATCTTTGGGGGAAAAGTTGGATCTTTTTGCAGCATAGTGATTTTCGAGAAGACATGTGTAGATATTTGGGTTGGTCTTGGCCATGGAGGAAGAATGAGGGATTATTTATTTCTCTATTTTAGTTTTAGCAACCACTTTGAACTTCAGAAGAAAATCTCATTCATCATTGAATTGTTAGGATACATTGGGGTTTAGATAGTTTGGAATCTGCAGGAAAATAAATTTGATTGATATTTTATACTTTCATCAATATAGTATTATACATTTTGTATTTGTAAAATGTATGTAATATGAAATTTATGTATGTTGTGCCTCTGTTATGACATCTATGTGAAATTAATTATGATGGGAACAACTCAACATCAATCAAGTACTCTTCATTATTTCATTTTCATTGTATTTAGAAAGCATCCATATGGCAATAAGGAAAATGAGGTAGAAATAATAGGTGGGTGAGTGGTAGTTTTTTTTTAAGTTAGTTTTTATTTTCAAAGTGTGTCACAATATTTATGGAACATTATTGACTCACATTCCTAGTATAGTAATATGCAAATGCTAAAAAAAATCCGTAATGTTTCTTCTATTCTTAGTGGTGGAAATTCAAACATTGGCATAAATCAAGCTTTCAACAATGGAGGCAATTTAGCTTCACAAAGAAGTGCATCTTATTCTGGGATTTCTAGATCCACAAACCTACATAGAGGATTGGCCATGGGAAATGACTTGATTCCATACAATCCCTCAAATCCATAATTCAAATAGTTACAAATTTCATAAATAATAGAATATTATTATGCAGTGATAACATTTATAACTATTAGACTAAGTGTTGTTGTGCGAGGGATATACCTGTGCGGAAGATATACCTGTGTTGTTATGCATATGCATAACAACATAGGTATGTCTTCTACACCTCCGCACAGGTATATCCCCCGCACAACAACACTTATTCTGATAGTTATCAAGCAACGAAAGTAGATTGGAAAAAAATCTCTGCTACAAAAATTACCCGGAGCTAGTTCCTCGATATTTCACGTTCCTTGGCTCACCTTTTAACCAGATCTTGTTTATATTTATTTCAATATTAGTCATATTATTTTATTTGAATAGTTTTGTTGTGGCGCAAATGTAGACAATGTTTCAATTTGAAGGGTGTTCCCTACCGCTGGCAAATTTTGTTCAAACCCATAAGTAATATACAACATACATGACTTAAACAGTTTTATGTGCAAACATATTCTCAAATATGACAAGCTTTAATATATACATAATATTAAATAGAAACATGGAAAACTTTAATATTTACAGTTTCTTAAACATAGAAAACATATACTGTTTAATATATATAATCTAGTGAGCAACTTACAATTGAACATACATGAATAGTAACCATTATTTTATTTTAAATTGAAACTTGTAAACTGTTTTACTAGAACTTCCACATATGATTCATAACTGTTGAATTTAAAATACAAATTCTAAATAGAAAGAATTATATTAATCTAAACTTCTTTAATATTTAAATTTTATATAACTTCTAACCAATTTTATCAAGATTAGGTTTTAAACCAAATAACTAATTTTAAACCTTTCATTTTACATATATTAGAATATATTTATTATCATGTTAAAATAATATTAAAACAAATTTATTATAATCTTAAATTAATAACAAAAGTTATGCACATGGTCTTAAGAGTTTATTAGTCAAGTTGTGCATGCCTATATCTGTGTGGAGTTGCGGAGGTACAGACTGCATACTATATGTTCTTAAATTTCATAACCTAAAATATAAAAAATTAAAATAAAGTTACCTATCAAATTATTTCATGTTATTTAATAAATATTATTTCTGAATGTGTGACTTATTTGTTAAGGTGCGGAAGCTTAGCTTCCACACATATTTATATTCTACATAAATATAACTTTAGCATAGATATATCAATGATATATCTATGATATCAATAATGGAGTATTGTTATGCATATAATTCACATAAACATAGCTATATGTGTGGGGGTTATATGCATTTAGTTGTATTAAGTTTCATTGTTCAATATATATTTTCGAGTGGGTAGGGATTTCACTCCCATGCAACCCTTGTTATTGTTGTGTTTAGTAGAGTCAACATTTCCTAGATGAACACTTGCAACATAAAATATTTTGGGAGAGTTACAAATGATTGAAGAAGTTTCTAAAGTAATGAATAGGTTTAGATATTTAATCTGAATAGTTGTATAACATAGATGCATAGCTACTTACTCCCATATAATTACAATTTAATTTTAAGATTTTATATTTTTAAATTAATTTCATTTTTCTAATAAATTAATTTCAAACACATAAAAATTATCAAACCAACTTGGTATAAAATGAAATATCAAACATTGGGGTGTAGACGGTTTGGCATCTTCAAGAAAATAAATTTGATTGATATTTTACACTTCTATCAATATAGTATTATACATTTTGTATTTGTGAAATGTTTGTAATATGAAATTTATGTATGTTGTGCTTTGTTATGACATCTATGTGAAAGTAATTATGATGGGAACAATTTAAAATCAATCAAGTATTCTTCATTATTTCATTCTCATTGTATTAAAAAAGAATTAATATGGAAGTAGATAAAATTAGGTAGGAATAATAGGTGGGTGAGTGGTAGTTTTTTTAAGTTTGTTTTTATTTTCAAATTACGTAGCAATATTTATGAAATATTATTGATTCATGTTCCTAGTATAGCAATATGAAAATATCAAAAAATTTAGCAATGTTTCTTCTATTTTTAGTGACTAAAATTCGAACATTGACATAAATCAAGATTTCAATAATGGAGACAATTTAGCTTCACAATCAAGTGCATCTTATTCTAGGATTTCAGCCTCACCTTACATCCTAATAGAAGAGATCTTATTTATGAATTGAAGGTTAAGCAGCTCGAGATTAGATTACAATTATGCGCTTGTTTCCTTCTGTGTTGGTGATACTCTCCATCTCATGCACCTTCTTATCACTTACGATCTGATTGTGATAGTTGAATGCATCATATCTCGGAATGGATTGATGTTGATTAAGCTTAACTTCGATGTTTAGTCCCGCACACTTCTAGAAATAAAGTTGTTTATACTTTCTACTCCTATTCGTATAACATTTACATGAAATGATTTTATTCCCTTGTCCTTGCAAATATTTTGAAGGTTGTTGAAAGGGATGAAATTAATTTTTACTATAACAATGTGTTACGTGTTAAATGTCAATGGCTTCCCTCATATTTAATTATATATTGCTTCATGTAAGTTTAGTCCCTTAAAAGAGACCTCAATACTATTTTTTTAAGCTCATTGTACACTTAGGCATGGTCAGGTTATGAAAGTATGGTTGATTATAATTGATGTTTCTTGCGCCTTCAGTCATTGATATGTGAATGATGGTTTTTGGGTTTTCACTTTCTTGTGCAATGGATTTGATGTCATAAATGATAGTTAAAGATTTTAGACTTCTTGCCCAAAGGGATTTTAGGTAATAAATAATGGTCTTAGATATTAGTATTCTAACACATAATGAAAATGTATTATATGGATGATTGCACTTGTGATTGGGCCTTGTGCCTCGAAAATAACTGACAAATGATTGCGCCTTGGATTTAATATGGTATATTATGTGTTATGCAATTGATTACCCTTGTGCCTTGATTAGTTGATGTTTAGGATTAATGGATTGATGAGACCGGATGATCATAGACTCTGTTTATTTAGCTATTTGCATGGATTGATTTTGTTAGTGGGATGTAGACACCTCCTTACTCCTTAGAACAGTCACGAGTGTTGAGATCTTAAATGGTTAAAATCAATTGGAACCTGGGCTTGAGCGTTGCTTATGTGTCCTGGAGGTCCTAACCTTGCAGGGTAGGTTGGGCGGGTAGTAACTTATGTCATTGATATGATTTTCTTTATGATCTTTAAGTAGCATTAGGTTATCTCATGTTATCTTGATGTTATCTGATGATTCTCCTTATGAAATGAATTGAGCGATTTATGATTCATGCTATGATGCATCATTATTAAATGAAGAATGCAATGGTTATGGGTTGTTGTTTGTCATGTTAATGCGTTGATATGCAGATCATTATTCAAGGCAATAATTTGTGCTTTATGTCGTTAATTATTGATATTATGCTATTATTTTTTTCATTAATATATTGGATGATGCATCAATGATGTTGTTATTAATTGTGATGTATAGTTCCTAAAGATTTTTTTTTTACCTGTTGTACGTCACTTTGTTGTTGTAACAATGGGGATTTTATAAATTCTAGGTAGGTATGGGAGAAATTGATAGCTCTAAAAAGTGTGTTTAGCTCTCTAATTTTATACTTCCAACACTCTAAATAAATAACCTAAAGTTTTCCGTTGCCTTTGCAACAATCTATAATGATTTTAGAATCTCTGATTACCTGCAGTTATGTGATATGAAGTCTAGTAGCCAACAAAAGAGTTTCCCAAACTCCAAGTAACTATTCGCTAGTGTTGGTACTAGGTCCACTATTGAATTTCCATTTATAAAAAGTATTATCATTGATATTTAATAAACTCCCTGCTCCACTTTGGAGTCCATTTGTTGAAGCAAATCCATCAAACCAACCCATTGTTGTTCCCTCTAGGATAGGAGTCTGAAAAATGTGATAGTATGCAAAGTAGGGGCTACTGAAAGTCTATTAAAAATCCCCAATATCTTATAAACCACTGAAGTGATGGAAGGGATCCCATTTTCAAAAACAGCTTGTTTCATTCCATCCAAATATGCCAACTAAGTAGAACTGGCAGGGTAGAAAACTCAGGGGCTTGGGAAAACCAATTGTCATAGCAATCCTTTATAGAAAGTCCATCCTAATAAAATCTCAACTTTAAAACTCTTGAAATAAATAACCAAAATTGCTTTGTAAAATGACAGTGGATCAATAAATGGCTGATAGTACTAGGTCCTTTGGTACATAAGATATAATAACTAGGCCCTTCCCAACCCTTGACACATAAATTATCCCATGTAAGTATCTTATTTTCCAATGATAGCCATGTAAAGAGTTTGATTTTTAGAGGTATATTCTAGTTCCATAAAGCCTTCCTCCATCCGCCTATAGACTATTGTCAGTTGATCGAAGTTAACGATCTATAAACATTTTTTACAGTAAGTACACCAGAAATATCTTCACCAGTCCATTTAAGCTCATCCTCCATGTCCTGAATCTAGATACTAGATCCAGATAATGAACTACAGTAATAGTGTCATTCTATTGTTATTTCTCTCGAGAGTGTTAGCTCTACATTATCTTTCCAATATGAATCAAAGGAGCCTGTCCAGGAGCCACCTCTAGGATGATAGAGAAAGGATAGTTTTCTATGATTTAAGGACCTTAAGACCTTGGGAGAAGGGAGAGAAGAACTTCCCAAACCAAGGATCAAGTCCCTGCCTATTAAAATTGCCTGACAAGAGCCCGGGCGTGATGATCGGTAAGGATTTTAAAAGATTTTTCTAGGTCTGTGAAGCATCATACATTGTTGTAGAGGTCGTTCTAAACCAGGTAGAAACTGAGACATAAGGTAGATATTTATATTTTATGACTGTATGCCATATGCCTGCCTTCGTCAATACTCTCCATAGAGTGTTCGTTGCCAAAGATTTATTAAAAAGAAATAAATTCGTCAGACCCCAACCAACAAACTTCTTTGGTTTTTCTATAATCTCCCACCTACAGAGATGAAATCAATTTTTTTCGCTGCATCTAAACCATAAAAAAGAGAAGATTAACTGGTGGATCTTATTTAGAACAGAAGTCAAAATCGCTGCCATAGTCATCCAATAGACCGATTGACATTCCGAGACTGCTTTTATTAGGATGAAATGCCCTCCAAGAATAAGCCACCTTTTGTACCAATGATCAATCCTCCTCTCAAACTTGGTAATAATCCACCTCCAGTCCTTTGTTTTATAGCTCAAAGGTTTAAGATAGTATCCTAGATATCGAAAACTAGAATTGAGATCCACAAAATTGTAAGGGAATATCTCCTTGAATTGCACTAAAAGGTCCCCTTGAAAGCCAGAGTAATGAAAGGTAGATTTGGTTAAATTAATCTCTAAGCCCAAAGCTCTAACGAATACTGTTAGTAGGCCCACGATATCCTGCCATTCCTAAAGTGAGGCTATCAACATAATTAGCACATTATCAATGAAAAAAAAATGTAGGATTTTAACAATTCTATAAACCTTCACTCCCCACGGTTTCCTTTCTTCCTGTCATTTTTTAAGAAAAATATCCAGTCCTTCCATCACAAGAATAAATAACAAGGGTGATAGTGGGCACCCTTGTCTCAGGACTCTGCCTTGCTGGAAAAATGATGAAGGCTCATCATTTATCAAGACTGCATAAGTAACACTTATTACATAGTTCATTAACCAATTGGTAACCATCAATCCAAAGCCCAACTGAATTAAGATAAATCTTAAGAAATCCCAATTGATATAGTCATACACCTTCTTTAAGTCGAGTTTCAAAATTAATGTCTTTAAATTTTTCTTCTTAATACTGTGTAAGCATTCCTGAGCCATCCCTATGGCATCGAGTATCTGTCTCCCCTTCCAAAAGCCCAATTGTTCTCCCGACAAGAATCAAGAGAGAACAAGTTTATCTTATTTGCCAATATCTTTGCAATAATTTTATAACAAAGTTTACAAAGTGTTATAGGTCTATAATCACCAAAGTTTGTTGGCTTATTAAATTTTTGTATTAGAACCATGAAACTTGAGTTTAAAGAATTAATCACCTCTCCCCTTCTCCTAGAGTCCTCAACCACCTTGAGTAACGCTTCCCCTACAAAATCAAAAAAATGAAGGAAGAACTCGACAACCCAACCATCTGGTCCTAGAATTTTATCCTTTGCAAAGTATTTAAGAACCTTCCATAATTCCTCCTTCGAGCACAATCTTTCCAGAAGTAACGAGTCCTCCCAAGTTACTATATGAGGGAGAAGGCTATTTAATGTACCTGGTCAACGATGAGAGGGCCAAAATGATCATCTGATCCTTTGAAATAATTAATTGCTGCATCTTTTATAGCCTCTTATCTAGAGTGGTCTTGTCCACGCTCATCCTATATTTCCCAAATCTATTGTCTATTTCTTCTATAGCTGGAAAAATGATGAAAGAATTTAGTATTATGATCGTCACTCTTTATCTAAGTTGCTCGACTGCGTTGTTTCCACCTTTCCTCTTCCACCAAAATGAGGTTGCTTCTCTCTATTTCTAAAGTTTGATTTGTCCTTCGACATCCCAACTCAAGCCAATGGAGCTCTCTTGATATAAGCTGTGCATATCCTCTTCCAGTTTTTCAAGTTTCAAAATTGACTATGATCTACGATGTAACACCTAGATCTTAACTTGTTTCTTCAAAAGTTTTAATTTCTAGACCAACCTCCTATGTATCCGAGTCTCTTGTAAAATGATTTGATCCTTCCAGACTGCATGAGCTATGTGTGAGAAAGCATCTTCTCTCAACCACATTGGGTTTAACTTGAATGGATAAGCTTTAGAGTGATAATTACGATTGCGTTGCAACATTACAGATGCATGATCCGATATATATGGGTAGGCTAACCATGATCGATATCTTCCAATTGTTCTCAAGAAAACAGTCGTGACAAAAATCCTGTCTAGTCTTTTCATAATATTGTATGATCCCAATCCCTCATTTCTCCAGGAAGGCACTACAATATCAAGTAATATATCCACCAGTCCACTATCTAGGAAATGTTCTTTGAAAAAACATGCCAGCTGATCCAATCGAGAAGAAACCCCCCAGATCTCTCCTTTTCTCAAAGTAAAATTAAAATCGCCAACAACTATCATATTTTTAAGATAAAGTAACCCCCTATCCAACACTTTTTCTACAGGGCCCATAGACATTTAGAAAGGATATATGTTGCTTTAAATCTAAGCTTGTACCTGTCAAGAGTAAACCGCCACAACAAATGTAAGATGTAAGATCGAATTTAGATGGGTCCCAAGAAACCAACAGGCCCCATACTTGCCAACTGAACTCACTGCACATGTATACCGATCGGGTCTTAAAGAGGTTAGGAAAGATATGGTTCTTAATTCGTCCACCAAGGTCTCTTGCACAAAAATAATATCTAGATGTGTTATGTTAAGAAGTCTACACAAGGAGACAGTTTTTAGGGGTCCCCCTACCCCTATGATATTAAGAGAGAGTAGTATTATGGATTTTCCCTTGCTAGGGATTTCATGCCTCTAGGCGCCCCAATATCAGAAATAGTGGAAAAAATTATCTCCGGAGTTTCAAGTAAAGTCACAACTTTCTTGTGAGCACTCCTAGTTTTTATAGGTGAAATTTTGCATCCCAATCCCCTCGACTGGGAAAAACCTTTTCCGGAAGACACTCCAATATGGTCCCGTATGTCAAACTCACCACTTCACTCCTCTCTAATAATAGGATCCCTCCCTTCATATTACAATGGGAAAGCGAAAACACGTATATATGAAGCATCTCAAAAGTGATTGCAAATGTTCTTTTGAGATGCCTCATTAAGGTGAAACATGTTTCAAATTCATCATAGGAAATGTAAATTTATCCATAAGCAAAGGGCACACGATTATCCATCCTGTGTTTCATCAACACAAGAAGACTGGTAAATAATATGTTTTCCAACTTGATTTTCATTGACAGTGACATCAAGGAGAGTATCATTGTACTAGAAGTGCAAAAACTATATGTGCATCACTATGGAGATTGCATGTAAAACATAAAATAATGATAGGAGACAACGGTACATACCCCAATTTTTCCCATTGCTTTCCATATCAATTTTCATTTCATATTTGTTGTATAATTTGAGGTTGTTGAGCAATGAAACCTATTGTTTAGGGGATTTTACATATTCATCGGGGAACATATAAAGTGGAGTTTCTTATTGACGAAAATGGCATTTCATGACATTTACCTATAGATGGGGAAATATTTGTTGTGATTTTCTTCTTGGCACTGGATCTCATAAATCACTTTATGGTTTGTTATACTCATGTCCTCCTATTGAACTTGTGACCTACAATTTGGAAAAAATCATGACAATCACCTTTGATTTCTATATTAATTTTCAGATCTTTAAACAAAATGGGAGATAGAGGAGAATTCTATCGGGATGATGGGGTAGAAGGCCAACATGTCAAAGTGTTTATGAATATGTGTGAACATTCACAAATCTAAACATATTAATAATTATATATAATAATAGGTATTTATATACCTGAGGACACATGACATATGATTTGTGTTCATTGCATCCTTGATAAATCTGCCATGCCCCCTCCTCCTCATCTTCTTCTTTTTCTCCCAATAGCCCTACGACCCCCTCCATAGAACAATGCATGAATCGAACATGGTAGGCATGTGCATCAATAATATTCCCAATAACCCTACGACCCCCTTCACAGAACAATGCATGAATCAAACATGGTAGGCATGTGCATCAATAATAATAATAATAATAAATGTGTTGGGTGCAATAATGTTAGTTCAAATAGAATAGAGTAATTCCAGCCATTGGTAAGAGTGAAAATTCAAAGATACTATAAATTTATATTAACATTCATATTAACATTGAGAATTAATATTTTAAACAAGAAAACATTTAACAGACTACAATTAAATTACTTTTCTTCTTTCTAAAATATGTGATTACTCTGCATTGGATTACATATTAAATCAATCTAGGTTAGTTATTTTAATACTAATACTCATGACAATTGCATTTGACCTTGCAAGTTGCAACCCACTGTCATTCGAATTGTGTGTTTTTGATAATTGTATTCCTTATTTGATGCAAAGATATATTATCATAATTTTTTTTATCATCGTCATGGCCATCATGTCTTACAAAGTACACATAGGTTCCTTATCATATTTAATTAATAGCTGCAAATACAAACTAATTCTTCCCAAAATGCCATTACTTTGAAATATATTCATCGTATCTCATTCATTGAAATTAAAGTATTCAATTAAGTACAAGACAGTATAAATTCATGCATAGTAGGATAAATGTAACATCTCAGACAAAATACTCTGATAGTCGCCTCATTCATCCCATTATAGGCCTCTCGATTTCACTGAGATGTATTACAACTACTCTTTGGTTATTTTTTTATGATCCTAGGGGAGTACAATTGTAAGAACATATATTTACAGTGTTGTGAGATCACCATTGTTGAATGTTCAAGCTCCAAATATTACAG
>CBVK0101998254.1:0-10850 GCA_900067695.1 Picea abies | reverse complement strand
CACATGTTCTCTATTTCCATGGGTGGTTGTGATATTGTATTGGGCATGGAATGGTTTTTCACTCTGGGACCAATCATAATGGATTATCAAGAATTATATATGAGCTTCACCGAATATTCTCACACCTACACCCTATGAGGTCTCCTAGTGAGGTCCCCTAAGATCATCAACTCTCACAGGATGGAAAAAATGTTGAAGAAATGCCACCATGGTGTGATTTCTCAATTTCATGTCATCCAGGTCACTGAGTAGGCCTCCCAAGTAGGTTTTCCAAGCATGAAACTCATCTTGGACAAGCACCCCAAGTTATTTGAGGTTCACATGGACTTACCTCCCTCTAGGGGTGCATGATCATAGAATCCCTCTCCTTTTAGGAAGGAAACCCCCCAATGTATGTCCCTACAAATATCCATTTTCTCAAAAAAATGAGACAAAAAATATGGTACAGGAATTACTAGAGAAGGGGTAATTATCCCTAGTACCATCCCATATTCTTCACCAGTGGTGATGGTCTTAAATAAAGAAGGTATTTGGTGCATGTGTTCCGATTTTCGTTTCCTGAATAAATTGACCATTAAAGATTAGTTTCCCATTCCTTTCATTGATGATCTGTTGGATGAAATCCAAGGTTCCTGTGTCTTCACCAAATTAGACCTTCGCTCTGGATATCACTAGATCCAGATGAAGGAGGAAGATATTCTAAAGACTGCTTTCAGAACTCATGAAGGACATTATGAATTATTGGTCATTCCTTTTGACCTTTGCAATTCCCCATCCACCTTCCAAAGTATCATGAATAAAATATTGAAACATTACCTTCATAATTTTTTCCTAGGTTTCTTTGGTGACATCCTCATTTACAACCACACTTGGGATAGCCACCTTATTCATGTGGACAGAGTCCTTCACTTGTTGTAGACCCATCAATTTTTTCTCAAAAAAAAGAAATGTTCCTTTGGAACCAACAAAGTGGAATACTTGGGTCACATTGTGGGTCGAGAAGGGGTAAAAGTGGACCCCAAAAATATACAAGCTATTTAGGAGTGGTCGTGACCCATGACCTTAAAGTGCCTAAGGGGTTTTCTAGGTCTCTAGATATTACAGGAAATGCTTCCACCATTATGGGAAAATTTCTAAGCCCTTGACCAAACTTATTAAGAAGAATGCATTTCATTGGACACTTGTTGTTGAGAAATACTTCATAGATTTAAATAAGGCCATGTGCACTACTCCTATCCTAGCATCTCATGACTTAAGAAAAACCTGTGTGGTGGAATCAAATTCTTCTAGCACTGGTATTGGAATAATTCTCACACAATATGGTCAACCTTTGTCCTTTACTA
Organism: Picea abies; assembly: GCA_900067695.1. Taxonomy (NCBI): domain Eukaryota; kingdom Viridiplantae; phylum Streptophyta; class Pinopsida; order Pinales; family Pinaceae; genus Picea; species Picea abies. Next base: position 9,507 of record CBVK0101998254.1, on the reverse strand, counting down.
GCAAAGTGTTGAGTGGTCGCAATCTGGGAATATCTACGTATGAAAAAGAATTGATGTCCATTATCCATGTAGTGCACACATGGAGGCCATATATTTTGGGATGTCATTTTCAAATCAAAACATATCAACATAGTTTGAAGTATTTTTGGAGAAATGTTTGTCATCCCCAAAAAACAACAAGTGGCTGACCAAAATGTTGGTTTATGATTATGAAATCATATATAAAAATGGAAAAGACAATATCTTCGTTGATGCATTGTTAATACAACATGAGGAGGGAAATTCCCTGTTTTCCTTAATATCCTTACCGGTCCCTGATTGGATTGAATAAGTATTCCAAGAGTGGTTAACACACTCGACTATCTATAGGATAATTTATCACCTTCATGAGGACCCTAATCCTCATATAGGCTACACTTGGCAGGATAATATTGTCAGATATAAGGATCACATGGTTCTATCACCTTATTCTACAATGAATCCAATGCTCTTAAATGAGTTGCACTCATCAACTATTGCAGGCAACTCAGGCTTCCAAAATACCTATGCTCATGCATGCCATTCTTTTTTCTTGGCACGTATCAAGAAGGATATCCTTCACTTTGTCACTGAATGTGAGGTGTTCCAATGTATTAAAGGTGAAACTATCAAGTCTCTGGGAGTCCTACAACCCCTACCCATTCTAGCTTCTATGTGGGAAGACATATCCATGGAATTTATAGTGATCCTTCCTAAATCTAGGAATAATTACCTCATCATGGTGGTGGTTGATCACCTCTCCAAGTATGTTCATTTTTGTTCTTTACCCCACCCTTTCACACTGGCACTAGTAGCACAAGTTTTCCTTGATCCAATTTTCAAGTTACATGGCATGAGCACCTATATTATATTTGATCGTGACCCAACTTTCACTGGAAAATTTTGGCAAGATTTGTTTAAATTGCAAGGAACCCAACTAAACATGATTACATCCTACCACCCCCACTCTTACGAAAAAACAAAAGTGGTAAAAAAATATTTGGAAACCTACTTACGATGTTTTTCTTCATACAAACAACACCAATGGGTGCAATGGATCCCCTTGGAAGAATGGTGGTACAATACTTCATATCATACGACCACTAAAATAACCCCATTGAGGAAGTGTATGGCCAACGCCCACCTACAATCACTACCTATCTTCGAGGCACATCAAAGTTCCAATATATCAATACAATGATGCAAGTTCAAACAACCACCCTAATAGCTCTGAAGGATAACCTCCACATGGACAAAAATCACATGAAGCAGCACGAAGACCAACATCATTGAGAAATGGTTTTTCAGAAAGGTGATAAGGTGTTTCTCAAGCTCCAAACTTACAAACAAACATCTCTCAAATCCCAGGGACATCACAAGTCGCCACCCAAATATTATGTACCATGCCATATCATCAAGAGTATTGGTTTAGTGGCATATAAATCGTCCCTTCCAACTACTTCCAAAATCCATTCGGTGTTCCATGTTTCTTGTCTAAAGAAAGTGGTGGGATAGAATTGCAAGGTCTAAACCATCCTTCTAAAGTAAGATGAAGAAATATCCCTTTGGATCCAACCAGAATCATTCCTCAATAACCATGAATGTCATCTACGAGGAAGAACTATCAAGGAAGTGTTGATCGAGTGGAAGGACACATCACTAGAGGATGTGACTTGGGAACCAATAGTCATACTCCAACAATTTATGCACCTTCATCCTTTAGGACAAGGATGCTTTTGAAAGGGGAGGGCATGTTAGGATCCAATCCTAACCCATATTCATGGGTCATTAGTTAGTAGGATATGCTTTATATGTAATAAAGGATGGAATAAGTTAATAAGGCCTAATAAATAAAGGAGAATAAGTCAATGTAAAAAGACCTAATAGAATCTTTCACTTATAGAAATACCTTCCTCTAGAATTTTCCTTAGAAGGTATAATTAGTATAAATAAGAGTATAGTGTATTGGATACTTTGTCTTGGAGATTATTGTAATAGATATATTCTCTGCTAGAGGTTTCCCCATCAAAGAGGAAAGTGAACATTGACATCTTAATAAAGGTTCTCTTTCTGGTGTTATTCTGGTATTGATCTAGCTATAATCTTGTTGTGTCATTACTGCTTGCTAAATATTTTTTTCTACATATCATATTTCATCTGGTATATTGCACTCTTCCTATGGATATCAACACATATTACTCTTCATATAGTTAGTACCTTGGGGATTGCAGTCATCAGTGATAGGTTCCCTCATTATCGACGATGGGAATACATCAATTTCTCCTACTCAATATTTTCTATCAGGTGTTCGACATCAACTCATTTATTCACACTTGCTATATTTTACTAGGTACCTTGATGTCTATTATCATTATTGGTGGGTCATATTGAATTTTTTAATGGTATACATCAATGAATTGTAATCAAATGGTGTCTCATAGTGTTTGAATCCAATAACTTTATTCACATAGAGTAGACTTGTACCATGGAGGATTGCTTCAAAGACCTCGGGTGAAGTAAGAGAATCACATATTTTCTTCTCCTACCCAACTTTTATCATACCACCCTCTTCGACATCAGTACTTGCAGAGGATTAGTTTGTTCACTCCTTTGGTTCCAGATATTCTCTATTTGATTATGAGACATAGCTCCCCTATGTATTTATTCATGGCTATGATCTACATTTTTACATGGATCGACTATTTATTTTCTCTTGGCCACGATTTCTACCTCTATATATTGCATGGATTCATTGTGTATAGTTTTTTTGGCCATGGACATCAATTATTCTTTCATTACTCATGGATCCACATTGTAATTGATTTGGTGGCCTTGATTACATCGCACTCAAGCATGGGAATGCACAACTTTAGAAGAGATTATCTTACTTGTTTGTGTTGTAGGTATGGTTCCAGGGCTAGTATTCAACAACTCCTACCCAATGGCCCCTCCATAATCGCATGACTAATTGTAATGTATTTCAACCATGAATTTCTCTTATAACCTCACACATTAGGGGGAATCTATTATAGCATCATTTTCCACAATATATTATCATTATGAGTCATTGGCCTCATTTAAAACCCTTTCCCTATTTGAAATAGTTGAACCCCCCTTTTCCTCCCTAAAAACATATTAAAAAAGCACATTTTCCAAGATGTACACAAATCTCCTTAAAGAAACATGTGTACATACACTATTTTCTAGTTAGAAATACATGTAGATGTTTAATTGGCTATAAATAAATATAATTCTTTATATTTTGGGTGAAGTTGATGGATTCCCTAGGTTCCCAACCTCCTATAGTCTGTGCATAACTACTCCAACTAAAAAAAGGGAGTATAAAAGAGATCCTTGGATGGAGGAAATACACGATGAAAGAGATGCATCCTTATGCTTGAAGTTTCCTAATAGTTGTGCAATCCCATGTTTCCCTATATTTATGAGATTGTCTTCCCCCATGAAAACCCTTGTTTTTCAGTATTTTTATCCTCTTTATCTCATCAAGAAGAAGCCTATTGATTCCTTGGACCCACGTGAACACAAAAATTTGGAGGTATACTTCATCATCTCATGCCTTGGGTAGAGAAACTTGGATCCTATTTCTGGGATCATGCCACAGAAGTTACAGGTTGCAACCAACCCCCTTTTGTTGTTATCAATAAAAGAACTCTCATTCTCATCTGATTCTTTGTGTTATTCATGATTTTAATGATATTTTGTGTATCATGTCTTGAATATAACATAGATTTTGAATTGATTATATTTAATTAGTTAGTAGAAAACTAATTTCTTGTAGTTTCATACTTATTTCATTGTAGGACTTTCAAAAGATTGTTTTCAAGGATTTCAGGAGTGAAATACCTCAAACGAGATCTAATTCAAACGTAGCGTTCCAGGTATGTTCCTCTTCCTTTCTTCTAAAAGTTAGTTACTATAGGTAGTTATTTCCAATTGATTTTCTAATTAGAGGTTGAGAGGAGTCTTTTAAGGTAACTACTCTGTTTTGGCCTTGACCCAAAGCCATAGGACTTAGATTTCCATAACACTGGGGGAATCATAAAAATGTATCCTATGAAGCCCCATCTCCCTTTAATCAATCAAACAAATAGGAGGGCCTAATACCTCTCAGTTTGATTTTGTTGGGAGAGGCTAAAACCTTCATTGGGTACCTCTTAGTTTTCTTTTTTACAATTAAAACATAATCTTAAAGTAGCAAAGGGCCCACACATTCCCACATGTTTACAATCATAGGATAGTTTCAAATTTTTTAAAGAAATAAGAAAACAACCTATGAAGTTTAAATAATTTGTAAGGACCCATACATTCCCACATAATTTCAATCTAAGAAAAGTTTCAAAGTTTTCTTATATTAGTTAACATCCTAGGAAGTTTAAAGGATCAAGAGTAATGACCCACATGTCCACCATGCTAGTGATCTACGAATTTTAAAATTTCACAAGGATTGTCTTGAAATTTAGTAAGTTAGAGTTAAACAAGAATTGAAAAGGACTAAGCGATGTCCACATGTTAAAAATATTGAACTTAAATTATTAAAAATCATTTGACACTGTCACTTCTTGCACACAAGAGCACCTCAAAACACACTCAAGAATATCTATTAGATACTTGAAGCTATAATATTCTCTCCTCTCTCCACCCACAAGAGATCTAGGAGGATCAGAAAGGATTCATTTTTCTTTAGATATTCTTTGTCCACACAATTTTAGTCAACAAGATTGGTTCATAAAATCAATCTATCAGCCCATTTGAAATAATAAAAGCAACCACTAAGCAACTCATTTTCAACCTCCACAGGAGGAACACACAATAATTTTTAGTCTAAGTTGATATCTCGGGGATAGGCATTCAAATAAATCCTCGTTATCATTTCTCATTGAAACTTGGAATTTTTTAAATATGGAACTAAAATCCTCTAAATCAAGCATTCCTACACCATAAGGCAAAGGGATAATCATGAAGGGTCAAAGGCTGATGTCTGGTTGTTTTGTGTGTGCCTTCATGAGTTACCCAACTCTTGGAAAGCATCCATCCCATGACCCATTTCTTAGGAAAAAAATATAAATTTTGTGCTTGGTAAAGGTAGCTTAGATTCCAAATATGGGTTTTTCCACCAAGGTGGCGATTTTGGGCTGCAATTGCACCTCAATCAGACTTTGAACGATTGTCTAGAAATATTGCTAATACTTTCTAGGATATGCCCCCTTCACCCCTTATTATAACTGATTTTTCATAACGTCACTAATTTCTCTTTCAGTGGGTTCATGCCCCATTTTTGAGTACTTTTGGAAGGCCCAGTGATATTTTGAGAGGAAGGACATTATGTCTTTTAGGATACATGCATTTTTTTCTTTTTCCCCAATGCAGAAAAAACCCAAACTACCCTACATTGTTTCTTCTTTAGTTTTTTTTACGTATGATCATTGTTTACATGCAACTGTAAGTGACATTATTGAGATAGTCCATAAATATAAAAAGAAATTGTTTATTTATTTCTCTCATCACCACTCATGCACATCCATAGAAAGTCCAAAATCATATGGGAACCACATAATCCTCATTGTTTTAGGAACTTGCAGAACCTCCCCTTAATATTGGGAGGTGTCACCAATTTGGATGAGATATCAACTCAACCATCACATACACCTATGAGTGAAACTCTCTTAGGATCCTCTTTGATTGGTTCCAATATCCCAAAAGTCCCACCCACTAGTCCTCCATGACAAGGAGGATGAGCTCAACCTTCTTCACAAGGTACAAGTTCCCAACCTTCCTCACAAGGAAATGCTTCTCAACCCTTGCACACCATGGATGGAACACCCCTTGCCATGCCATATTTGGAATCACTCAACATCCCATATTTTACCAAATTAATGGATGACCCTATTTTACATGACACCACTTGGATTAATATGCCCACCAAGTTACCTTTCGACATCCCAAAGTTTGAAGGAAAAATGGGCAAAGATCCAGCTAACCATATCATGTCCTTTCACCTATGGTTATTTTCCAATAGCATCATGGACAATTCCATTCATTTGATATTGTTCAAAAGAACACTAATCGATCCATCTACCAAATGGTATGTGGATAAGAAATTGGGGTCCCACACGACCTTCGAATCATTGGTGAAATCCTTCCTATCCTTATTTCAACTACATGTGCATCATGATACTAGTTTGGAGATTATTTCCAAATTTAAACAAACCATGACCATCCAAATTGTTGATCATAGTCATGGATGGCATAGAAGAAGAAGCATTTGAAAGGATGATAACACCTCCCAATAATGACTAGATTGGTTCCTCAAATTACTAGTCCCTGTCATTTCCAAACATGTAGCTACTACCTTTCCTCAAACTGAAGATGAGGAAAACACAAAGGCCCAATATTTTGACCTTATTTATTCCCAATCGCTGTACTTATACTCCATATTTCTATATGCTCCTTGGCCTCTCCCCTTTGGACAAGAAAAACCTGGAGCATCACATGTTGCATATGGATTGATCGGGTCCAAGGCCCATTGTAACCCATATTCTCAATTGGTACCCATGTTTGGGGACATAAAATACCATAAACCATATGGGGGTATCCCATAATACCCTCCCCCCACCCCTCCAACCTCATTTACCATCCCTCCCAATCCCTTGATGGGAGGGCACGTACCTATACCACCAACAAATCAGATACACATACCACTTCCATGTTCACTGCCTACCACATTGTACAAATCCATTAATGGGGGTGAAACATCCACCCCATATTCTCAATACAGATTCTCCCCAATAGGTAATCCATATTACCCTTTCCCCATTCCCCCTCAACCCATTTCCCCACCACATGGAAAAAAACAATCAGGTGTGAATTTTATTCAAACTTCTTCTATTCAGCAAGTCCAAGACTTTGAACAACTGAATATGGAAAACCCTCTTAATCAATCCAACAATAACCAAAAGAAAGGGAATAATAAAAACAAAAATAACCAAGTATAGGGGGGAAATCCCCATAAAAAAAAAATCCCCATTAGGAGGTAACCTAAATCCCCAAGGGGGAAATAAAAATTTCCAACCATGGCAAGGGAAAAACAACAATCTCATAACCAATTTCCCTTGTGCACTATATGGTTAAAATGGTCATTACACTTATAAATGCCCCAATATTTCTAATTATAAATGGATGAAGGAATATATGAATCCACAACAACCCCCTAACCCACAGGGTCCACTGCAAGTACCTCAAAATTACATGTCACCCCCAACAACAACGATCCTACAAAATCTGATTCCTCACCAGGGAGTCATTAAAAATCAACTAGAAGTTTTCCCTCACCCACAACATATGGAATAATACCCTCACCCAGGTCAATCCAATAGAACACATCATACTTCTCACCATCGAGGAGGAAATCATCTTACAAACTTGCAATCGTCAGTATGGTATGCCTCCCAAATCAACTCTGGCCACCTCAAATTCACCCCAATTACCAACAAGAAAACTTCTATCAATACCCCTCCCTAGGATTGAATCGACCACCCGTGTACCACACACACCTCTGCATAGGTATTTACACAACTCCCATGCTAAGGAAAAAATAATTTATATCCTTATTGACAATTCCACTTAATCCCTAGCTTCCATGTCCATTTTATAGGTTCTTCAAACATGCCCTTCATAGTGAAAGGCCTTGCCTAGTTTTGGGTAGTTGACCCATCAAACACTCATTTGATCACTTTGGATTTGGATAAATATGAACCACAACTTCCCTCATTAGTCTCTTTCCAAATCTAGGTCAAAATACAGAACATAACAATACATCGGTGTATCATAAACGAAGGGACATCTACATATATTATGTCCAAAACTGTATGGAAACAAATGTGTATCAACAAATTTGGTCCCATCATCCATTACTCTTCGATCATACGATGGTCTCCCATCACAACCTAAAGGCCTCTACCAAAATTTTACAGTTGAACTAGGGGGGGGGGAATGATTCTCATAGACATCGAGGTCATCGATCCTTGATTGGATTACAATATCATGTTTGGACGAAGCTACATGTATTCCATGCAATTCATTGCTTCCTCTGGATTTTTTACCATACTCTTCCCTCACAATGGGAAGATAGTCTCCATCAACCAATTGACACACTATGAACCCAAACACTTAGGTAAAATAGACAACATTATCCCTATCATATGAGCTAGTTCCAACCTCTTTCCAGTCATTGATGTCAGACCGTGCATCTTTCAAGACTCGTCATTATTGGGATATTATCAAGGAAGTCCACCTAGCCTCCCTAGCACAAGCAAAACTCAGGTCTTCGTAGTTATATCAAATGGCATTGAGATTCCTTATGATCATTCTCTCAAAGGAACCACACATCAATCCTCTATGGAGACCTCCACACCACAAATAACCCTTGAGGGGCCTACTTCACAAACCTCTCAGGAATGTTTCCCCATTCAAGAGAACCAACCAATGACTCAGAAACTATCTATTTGGAAAATGGTCTTGTAGGCCCTAACCCAAATCCCATTCTTTTACCTTGTTATCTAAAAAATCCTTAGATGTCAATTCAACTCATAATCATGCATTAACATCCAATCTGATTCAGGAGTTATGACCATTACTAATTATTTGCATCTATCATGTAAATCCACTTACTTAACAAAAATTCATTAATTTTCACAATTAACTTGAAGAATTGAAATGTTGAAATGAAGTAAAGTAAGAACAAAAACAAGTCAAATGACACATTACACAATTTGTTAACAAAGTTCACCAAATCTTTTGGCTATGTCTCTGAGCTCGCATAATTAATGAACTAGTTCATTAATTCTTCTTTGCAAATACTTCATTCTCCCAACCTGGAATAGGTCTAGAAAGGAATAAGGATATCACATAAAGTGGCTATCCTCCTTCTCCAAGAGGTCTCACAACATGCGGCTAATTTTCCCATCCTAGGACTTACAAGGCACTCTCAAGAATGAGCTTTTTGTCTATTACATAAAACTCAAGTGTGGATTTCATTATTAGCTTTGCCTCAGAAAACTAAAACTTTTTACTCCAAACACTCTATAGTTCCATAAATGCTCAATGGAAATAAATTACAGATTGACCCATCATGGGATTGAATTTCTCTTTTGCTACACAACCTCAGGTGTAACTATCACCATCAACTCCACCTCAGAAAACTAATACTTTTGACTATAAAAACCCTATGACTCCCATAGATTCCCAATGGCACTGAATTACAACATACAAAAATGACTCGGCTCTGCGCTCCTTGGCACGTGATCACTCTTATACATTAGAACTCGATTTATATTTCTATCACCATAGCCATGTGTGGTGTAATGGAAAAGTAGTGGTGATTTTATAGTGGAGGTCAGGGGTTCAAACCCCATCCAACCCACTATATTCTTGTTGGCACATTAAATAAAAATTTAAATATTATTTTGTCAG
>CBVK0101998244.1:0-11733 GCA_900067695.1 Picea abies | reverse complement strand
GTGACATTGTCTATGGTTAAACGAGCATTACCAAAATTTTAACATGGTATCAGAGTTGGTTTCCTTTAGAACAGTCTAACCACTGGAAGGAAAATCGTCAGTTTCCCCTTTTGTCAAGCTCGTTGAGCACTTACAAAACCCATCAAAAGGGTCGCCTAAGGAGGACGCATCTTTTCCCCGGATCAGATCTCCAAAATTTTGAAGTTGAAAAATTAGGGTTTCCTCATAAAACCCTAAGTCAAGGCATCTAGCATCTAGAGGCTGAATTTGGAGCATATCCTTGAAGAAAAGAGGTCGCCTTGACATAGCGCACTCACTGGTAAGTCCAAATTTCACTTTTGCAAAGTTTCATTTTTTGTCATATTCCTAGATCTCGGGGCAAAATGACTTCCAGCACTAAGCTTGATGAGAAGCTTGAGGGTGTTGATAACTTTCGAGCATGGAAATATAGAGTGATGCTCATTCTAGAGGAAAATGATCTAGAAGGCTTCATTGAAGAAGAAGTCATCACATCCATCTCAAAGTTCTTCTTCAATCACATCCATCCATGCCATGTGAGATGGATGGATGTGATTGAGACCATTACATGAAGAACATCATAGTTAATACCTCCCTAGCTAAGAGGGAGTGTTGATGTTTTAGTAGTTGCGGGAGGTATTAACCTCCAGTATAACCTTTGTACTTAGAGTAGAATATCTTGGAAGCAAGAGAACCATTAAACAGATGTGGAATACCCTAGAAAAGAAGTCAGCCCAAGAATATTAATAGTAAAGTAAATATAAGGCTCCAGAAAGTGAGGTCGTCCCCACATGAAAAGATACCTTCGCAGACTAGCAGAAATAGAGGCTAGGCGCTCCTCATTTGAACATACATTCACTCACTCAGCTAGGGGGCAAGTTTAAGGAGCAGCAATTGCAGTAGAAGGAGGCGCAAGTCTGGAGAGGGTAGTGCAGCAGTTGTCATGGTGTAATCTCAGTCTTTCTGGTGGCTGTCTTGTGCACTTATCTTGGTAAAGGTACGCTTCTCTTGGTAAAGGTACGCTTCTATTGGTAGAGATACGCTCTCTTGATATCGTGCTCCTGCTGCAGCAGTATTGGTATTTTTGGTTAGGGTTTATCTGTTGGTTCTAGTGGACTTGCCAAAATCTATCTAAGAAAAGGTTATTGTGCTCGGCGGTGGCATGTGTAAATGCCTATGGTTGGGTGACAATGATGTGATATTGTCTATAGTTAAATAAGCATTAACAAAATTTTAACAGTATCCCTATCTCTAACTATGACCTATGGATTGAGTCAATGAAAACAAACTTGGGTCAATTAGTAAACAAAACACACAAAATTACAACTAGCAACTTCATGGAGGGATCCAGGAAACTACTCCCTGCCATGGGTCACAAAGTCAAATAAGATCTTGAGCAAATGTCTCTTTGAAATCGAAGAATCCCAGTGAGATATCTATGTTATATGAATCTCACTTAGTGACAATGTTTTGAACCCCACAATGAATGCCTAGACACAACCCTATCCTAGTTTTTCAAACCTAATCAAAGACAAGTTCTTACCCTACAAATTTTTGGGGTCCAGGACAACCGCTCAAATTCATAATAATCTTGGTGAAACCAAGAGAGGAAAACCCACACAATATCACAAGATTAACTCAACTAAATCGATCAGAACTGTAAATATTCATTAAAAGAGAATAACACACAAGAACGAGGAAGAATTGTAGACCAAGAGCTTACAATTTTATCCATCAATGTGACTTTTGGCAATTACAAGTAACTAAGATTCCATCTAAAGCGATCAAACCTCGTTAAATTGAAAGTTTCTAGTTTTACAGATCCCTACTTCCTTGGAAACCATGCTACAGGCCGAAGAATGCATGTGTATGGTGCCCTGAATAGAAATGAAGTGGGACTCCTAAATTCAATGCACCCTGCAAGTACGAGTGCATGCTATCCTCAAACTGGCGTGTCACTAACCCTAAGGTTGTGCTCCCATCACCTGGTAAGTACAGTGGCACCACTACCTTGACTACATGTTGCTCATTAATTTCTCGCATGCACCAATCTGCTAATAAGAGGAGAATACTCACTGACAAATAGAAAAATAAAAACAGAAGATAAGGATAGAAGGGTGGGCTCATCCACTTGGAAATAACAACAATTATTTAGATTCCTCATCGCTTCTTCATGCAAGCTAAACCTAAAATCACGCAGCCTGAGGAGTCATGCACTGAGTAGTGGTTCTAGAGACTATTGGATGAGTAAAATTAGACCTCTTTCTAGCAATACGCCCCTCTTGAAGTAATACTTAATTTAACAAAAATAGACAAGCTTCTTTAACTACCACATGTTAACATGTCGTTCAAATATGGCATGCAACCTCTCCTTGACTCCTGATCTCATATTCGTTGGGTGCTTGCATGAGTGCACATTAAACAGATCATCAAAATTGTTATATCTTTGCTTGCAATTCTAGCTTGAACATACCCATGCTTCAATATTTCATCCACAAATAAGCCCGGGACCAATTTTTGTGTTAACAAGGCCTATGGTTGAAGATATATTTTGTTAAACTATGGAGGAATTTTCCATCTACATCATACCAAGAATTTTGGGGACAAAATTCATTCAAGTGTGGGGATGGGAGGTGTATCTGGAACGAGGAAAATCATATGAAGCTCATGATCAAAGAGATTGGAAGAAACTATGGGCTCTCTCTAGAAGTTCGTGGGTTTCAACTATGTGGGGAATAATTTTTTAATATTGGTTGCATATTTCTCATCAATGGAGTGGTCAAAGTGAATAGTGAGGAACCGATGTGTGTAAGAACAGGCAGGGTCCCAAAGAGCTTGCTTTGGAGGGATTTGAAAGGAGGTCATTGCATGATCAATTAAAGGAGGGGGTTGTAATGGATACCTAAAAAGAAAGAATATTTGAAGCAAAGGACTCATTAGCCAACACATAAACAACCACAATGCCTCCTCCAACAAAAGGTATACCTAACCAAATGAAGGACGTGCACGATGCTATTAAGGATGACCAACCCATGTGATTCCCCTCACTATATCATGTGTCTTCAATAGGTATTAAGAGTAAAGTCAGTTGATCATCTTATGTAGCCACTTCACAAGGTGATCAACCCATGAATCATCAAAGGGTCTGAATAACAATTATCATTGGGTCAATTAGGGCTCAATTGGTTGGTGAAAGTGGCAATGTTTCTAATCCCCCACCAACACTCAAATCTCTCAAGAAACATGTTCACCCATCCTAGGTCGCCTCACCCACATAAGCGAACCGTTTCATGTGAATGGGGCTAGGTGTAAGTACTAGGAAAATTTGGCTAAATAGATAACCTTAAGACAAAACATCTTAGTTGAAGAACTACTTTTGTGAGTTGTGAAACGTATATGCTTCAATGTAATATCCCAAAATGGAAGGTATTGCTTGCACATGTTGACCAAAAGCATCTATCAAAAAATATTTATGGTTGGAGCATTGCATCTGATCGATACAACAATTGAATTCACTCAAAAGGGGTACGTCACCTAAAGCAAAGAACTTTGTGACCTCAGGGGACATATCTGCAAAAGGAGAGTTGCCATCTGAAGAAATAATATGTATAGAATAGGAAGGGGGAAGGACCAAGCCGCAACGAAGGGCCTCTTTAGAGGGGGTTCCCTTTCCAAAGAAGTCCAAAAGAACCTAGAGAACATACCAAAACCTTCTAAGCATATAGAAGAGGACAATTGTTCTAAAATAAACAAGTAATCCCACCAAAACCATTGAATCTATGACGAAGCTTTGTTCTATGTACCAAAATCCAAGAATACCTATGAAGTTGAGTAACAATTTCCTTTGGTTTCATGAGCTTCCATGAGAAAGATGATGTATTTCCATGAATCACATCATCGAAGAAACCTATGGAGAAAACAAGAACGCTACCACAATTCCAAGTTGCAATTGAAATGCTAGACTAAGGCTCCATGCTATGGCATGAATAGGTTGTGGATATGCTAGACTAAGTCTCCATGCTATGGCATGAATAGGTTGTGGATAGAACGGGCCAAGGCTTAAACTAGCCTAACACTAACGAATCTCTAATCAATGCCCTACCATTCTCGGTCAGAGCCCATTTCCCTCTTTTCTTGCCTCAGCTATCTTAGCTCCTATATAATTTAAGTTCTTCTTGTTGGAGTCTAGTGAAATCTTCCTCCAAATTGATTTGTCCAACTAGTTGAACAATACTTTCTTTGATATGAGAGCCTCTAATCTCTCTTTTTTTGTGCGAAAACAGACGATCAATGAGTCATATTGGTTGAACCAAGCTCTAACCAAGGAGATACCATCTAAGCACAATCATGTCGGAGAATAATCATTGTTGTTTTAATAGTGTGAGCTTGTTTGGTTGTGCCTCTAGTCCAAAGGTTGGGAGGTTAAATTGTCATTGTCTTTCTTCTTCCAATTTAGCTTGAATAACAACATCAAAGAGGGGGCGTGATTTAGAGATTTTAGATCCTTTATACTCTAGAACCTAACTACTTGGGCCCTGTTACCCTCTAAAAATACTAGGTCATTTTGTATTTTCATGGGCTTTCCTCTCTCTCAATCAAAGCAGAAAATCCTTGGAGTCCAGTGGCAATTACAAGGTGCAAGTAGAGATTTGGAGGCCATGCACCTTGTTTTATCTTGCCTAAGCATTTTTCATCATCCAAGCAAGGGAAAAGGTGTGAAGGAGCATTCATGATTGGATGGAGGATTTTTGAAGGCACATTTCACCGGGAGAGTTCATTTTGTCACACTTGACACAAAGCTTGAGGTGGGGTTACATGTATTGCATTACCTTCTTGTTGCATCATTGATGGAGAACTTTGTTCCTAGGTTGAAGCCAAGGCTCGGGACCGCATTGATGGCTGATATGAGCAGGAAAGGAGCCCTAGATCATTAACACATGACACATGATAAGCAAGGAGGTTAAAAAGCATAAAAGGGGAAATGCTCTACTTGGGAGGGTGCTATGGAGCATTGATTTGCACTTGGGCTCAGTCAAAGGCTCACTTGAGGTTGAACGCCCTCTACAAGGAGGTGGCTAAGGCATGTTTAAGGCAAGAAGAAACCCTAATGGAGGAACTTCCACATATATGGAGGCATATTTCACCTTTTCGGGTATTTAGGGGAAAGGAACATTATTAGAGGCATTTTCTACATATTTATAGGCAAACTTTTTGCATGAGGAGGCGCGACATGGCATTGTCAACATGATTGAACCCCCAAAGGAAAAGCATTTTCTTAAGAACATGACAAGAGGTATTATGGACCCATTTTATCCACTCAAATCACAAAAGGAGTAAAACTTCCCACATTAGAGGAGGCCCAGAACATGACATGTGGCAAAAGGAGGAACAACCTTGCTTGTAATGATGCCATTTGGTAATAGAAGTATTTGTATCATCAAAAGAGGTCACTTGAAGAGGAGTGTTCCACTCCAAAGGTGAAAAGAGTTGTTTTTAGCTTGCTTGATCATGGTCACTAGCCTCAACCATACATAGTGGTATCATATTGACAGGATCCAAACTATCATGGTTCAACATCTTATTCAGTGCAAACAGATCATTCCTCCGTGTATCATACAGGCAAAGTCTGGTGCATATCCCCTTTGCATTGAGACAACCTGCAGGCTTAACATCTTTCTTCACAAAGTATGGCAAACCATGGACTCTTCTTCAAGACGTGAGAGATACCCGTTTTAGCACTCTACTCTTCTAAGAGACTTGCATCCCTCAGTCAGTCAAGGTAGTGCAGCTGTTTCTTTGTCAAAATTCTCAGTACATGGTAGGCACACCTGCACTTGAAATAAAACAGAACCTACAGCTAGGTCTCAAACTGCTTAAACACCTCTCTAAACAGTGATTTGGTTGCATTAAAATTCTTTCTAGCATTTTCAGAATTGTTAAACAGCATCTTACTAGTTAAGTCAAAACAGCAGATAGATAAGTGCTTAATCTACATACACAGACCACTGAAAATCATAACAGCAAGCGTAATTTGCAGCTCCAATCACATGTCTCTCTATCAGAGTGAAAAGACAAATTACAAAGAAAACTAGCTCAAAATCTCCTGTACCTGCCTTTCTTTTATGGAATGAAAAGAGGCTAAGTAAGATAAGAAAAGTTTATTAATGTCCAAAAAATGACCAAAGCTAGGTCAACAGGACTGCTCAGTGCATAAGTGGCAATACAAAGTGGGAGCATGAGCGCCACTCCTATAAAAGAAGGACTCAATGTTACCCTAAAAGATTTAAGCACAACTACCACAATGCCAAAAAGAAGAAATACAATGCTTTGGAGCCGAATACAAGGAAAAGAGCCTCAATGCTTAAAATGTTTTCCGTCGGACGAAGGAGAGAGAGGGTCCTCCTCTGAAATCAAAAGGGAAAATCTCCTACCATCCAAGGTCAAAGGAAAGAAACTTTGTATAGAACACTAACTAGAGAAGATGGATTTCATAGAGGGGATGTCTCTTTGTCTGGAAGAGGTGACCTACTACCAGGCACTTGAAAGGTGGCTGCCTATCGATCTAGCATGAACTGTCTCAAGACCCCAAATGAAAACTCTGAATGGGTATCACAGCCAAGGGTTGGGCTACCTCTCAAGGTCTAGCAGATCTAGGAGTTGGAATGGTGTTGCACTCTACCTGGCTCTTGGTGCCCCTATCAGGGAGCACCAGGAAAAGAGCTATAATCCTATGGCTAGTATCCTATGGAGAGAGAGACAGAAGGATGTGAGCTCTCAGCCTAAGGGCCTCTACCAAGTATAGTGCCGGGCACCGTTGATCTAGATGCCGAAAAAAGGTGGAGAGGCAAATATGGAACTCTCTAAATAGGCAATGGAACCGACCATGTATGTCATAGTAATGCCAACATCTACAAATAGAGTGCTCCTTTATCTTTGACTGTTGTATATGGCAGATCCCACATAACCTATCCTCTCATAATATCTAGTGCTCAGCTTCCAACCGAAGCTAATGAGAACCCACTTGAAACTGGCCTAGAGGGATCTTGAGCCCATGCATCCAATGTCAAACCCTATAAGTGGGCCACACTATGAAGCCGTCTCTGAGCTCCATGAAGTGCTATACATAAAAGGCCATCTTGGGTCTCAGAACCCCAATGGGGGCAATCCAAGTGACCCAGATATATTGCCTATAAATATCCTCCTTGTTAATCCTATTCATCTCCTACTTATTAGGAAAGAGGTGACCAAGAGCATCCAAAGAGTACCTCAATGGGGGAAGGCAATCTATCAATATACCGACTAACTGAATGAAACAAGAAACCTCTAGATACTAGCACCACAATATCCGAGAAGGGGACGTAGACTAGGCGATCGCCTACAAAGATTGGTAGGAAAAAACAGGTACTAGTCTCTACTCTCTGCCTACAATCGAGTTGAAAAATATATGAAGGCGATGCAGTAACTCTACCAATCTAAACACAATCTCAATCCAAAAAGGGTGTGCTAAAAACTTTGCATAGGCAATGGGTTGGGGGCCAGTCCTCTTGCATCTAATGATGCAACAAAGCAAGAGGGTGTCCAAACTCTCTCGATGTGGGCACAATCCAAATCGAGCAAGATCAACCCCCATACCTCTAAATTGTTTAAAATTCAAGGTTTGATCACAAGGTCCAGTTTGGACAAGATGCCCTGAAAATGATGGTGCGAACACAATCTCTCTATAAGAGCGAGGGACATGTTACACCCCCATTCCTAGGGGTAACTAGAGGAGATCATGTCTCGTGGCCCACAATGGAGAACATGATCCCAACCATGATGATGATCAGCATGTCCACAGATGGCAGCCCAGCAACCCCCCTCATTCACCTTTACAGCTACAGTCAACCAAGGTGTTGACGATAAAAATCGCAACAAGGATTTTGCCCGCAAAGGATTGCTAAAGCCTATTATTATAAGCTAACGATATATATAATAACTAGTAGGTGGGACCCCCTTGTTGATTGGAGGATCAAATTTGGTTCTTATTTGATATGTATGTTGTTGTTCAACACTACTTACAGGTTTGAGCATGATTGATGTTCAAATGTCGGTTCTACTCGCAACAAATGGGTGATGGATAATCCGTGCTATGTGTGGATTTCTTTACTCTAAATTCTCAATTCCATGTCGTGAGGGCTTATGTGAACTGTTATTTCCATGCTAATTGCGCCATGATCTATTACATATTACACCTGCACAAAACATATGTTAGTCATGGAAAAGGATAAAATAAATATGGAAAAATCTAAGGAAGAAACTAAACTATGCTACTATGCTATTATATATGCATTGAAATTAAAGGATTGTTATTAGTCCTAGCTAACAGAGTTAGTGGCTATACGATTTATTGAGTTATATGGAAACACGTGATATATGGTATGGTTGGCAATGGTTAATGTGACATAGGGTGGCGCATTTGGCAAGTAAGGGGATGTTGGTTTCGATGCATGGATTAATTGGATGGATTAATGGAGGGTTGGCTGGCGTGTACTAAGTAATTGAATGAATAGAGGATGGTCACTCCATACCTCTCCCATTGGCCGTCACCCTAGCTTGGCTATTGTTCAATTGTGTTTCGCTGTGGTTAAGCTTCGATTTTCAGGCAAAGGAAGAACTGCTCGGCCAAGCTCGCATTTTGAAGGTTTTTTTGGTTACAGGTATGTCTTTTTCACCATTCATGAACCTGCTCTAGTTATGAAATAGATATTGGCTCGGTGATGTATGGGTCTGTGCTTTTCTTGAGATTGGCAACTATGTAAACTTGTGATATTTCTTTGGAATGGTTGTTGTGTGGTTTTCATTGCAAATGTAAAATGATGGTTGAAATCACAATTTCATTAATTATTCTAAGTGGTAGAAGCCATGAAGGCTCTCTGTTGTCCTTAAGAGCTTTTTTTGGAGGGTTCATTCGGTCTAGACTTGACCGGTTGTCTCCACACAGTTCTTGTCACCTCGCCCGGTCGTATTGTTGTTATGGGGTTGTTGGGTTTGATTTCGAACCACGCCCGGTCGTATTGTTGTTATGGGGTTGTTGGGTTTGATTTCGAACCACCTTGTCTCACTGTATATCATTTCACCTGGGTATGGGCTCGTTTATGCTATTGGTGTCTATGTATTTGGTTATGATGGCTATTATGCCAAGGGGCTTGCTTTGAGGTTGATTGCTATTTCATGGCTCTGTTTTATATCAGCATTACTCGGGTTGATTGGGGAAAACCACGAGGGTTATGCTCTACGTGTTCTAGGTGTTATTTATTGGCCCGTGAGGGACCTCTGATCCTCTGTTCATAATCTCTCCTGCCTGTTGAACACTCTCCTTGTCTTGCAAAGCTATGGGTGATATGGCCTGTGTGTCCACCGTGTTGTCCCGAATGTTTCTCACCTGTTGTTGGTGGTCGTTTCCAACCTCCCTGTGTTGGTTACTCAAAGCCGACCCGTGATTATTTTAAGCCCGATTTTGATAAATGAGCCACTTATTTTTGGTCGGGCACATGGTCGACTATTATGATTTGGTGGAGTATCGTCGACAGTGGTTGATTATTGGTTGTCCCTGATTAATAGCATTGACAATGGTTTTTGTGATTGGTTTATAATCACTGTATTCTTTTATTATGGCAATTGATTCGATAATTCAGCATGATTAATTGGTTGATTCGAGTAATGAAGTGGGCACGCAGTCGTTGCCTCTTGTGTTGTAACAGTCGGATTGTTGACTCAGCATTGTTGTATGGTTGATCGGGAATATGTCTCTTTGTTTTATGCGTTGGGTTGTGTGTTTCCTACAGTATGATATAGGTTGAAATAGGGTTGTTGTTACTGTGTGTTTTAATTGCCAATCGGGGGTATTGCAATTTAAAATCGTGATAGTTGTGGCATGGCTGTCCACTGTATATGTTATGGATATCGTTTTGTTACAATTTGATTATTAAATTGATTAGAGGAATGGAATCGGGCACGATTTTTGTCTCTGTGTTTGTTTTGAAGAAATAATCCATGGACAGTGGTTGATGTTTTGATGGAGGAGAGTGGAAACAAGTGACTGTGTGTTCATTTAGAAATTGCTTTGAATATTTAATGGGACAAATGGGAAGAAACAAAACTCTTATACAGGTTGTTTTGGAAGGCATATTATTTTGAGTTTGATGACACTGTGTTAAAGATTTAATTGCAAACAGTGAGCAAGTTAATACATAGAAATGATGAACTATACACAATAGTTGTTTAATTGATCACAGTGACTGTTTGGTTAGTATTGGATCTTTTGCTTTTAATACATAATTGTTTTATGGAATTACCTAATTAATTTTTCGAATAGTAACCGCTATCTTCCCCTACCATTTTTTTCACTTTTCGCTAATTACAATCCCCTCGCCTTCCCATATTCATTACTCACTCCCTGTTCCTTTTAATATAGAAGTGTTTTATGGAATTACTTAATTAATTTTTTGAACATTAACCACTATCTTCTCCTACCATTGTTTTCACTTTTCGCTAATTACAACACCCTCGCCTTCCCATATTCATTACTCATTCTCTGCTCCTAAAATTTAATTACAGTTAAGAGAAGCTTTGTATTGTGACAGTTTAAGATCAGAGGGATGGATTACAATGATACGTTCTTTGGTTTACATTTCAGTTGATTGTTGTTATCATTGAACAGTAGCCATGTTCTTTTCCCCCTCATTTTAACATGTTTTTTGCTCAATACAAACCCCTCGCATATCCCAAAACCTTTCTTCACCCCCTGCTCATTAACAATGGTTAAAAAAATTGTATGGATTGGATTGCATGAGTCTGATATGTTGTTGAGCTAAAATTTATTTCATATTTTAAAAGAGTTGTCATGTATGGTTGTTAAAAGAAATATTTTATAATCAATCATGCATGTAAGAATGATATTTTTCAGCCGAGGTAGCCATGGTAGAGGTAATGAAGGAAGAGGTAATTGGAACAGGGGCCCTAGAAGGCCTAGATTTTCCTTTCACTTTGATGATGACTCGCAAGAGTTAGGCCAGCTATTTCAGACTGGTTTTTTCAATTGGATTGAGAAAGGAGTGGTCCAACCTAGGCTTGAGAGGCCTCCCTTTCAAGCTCCAAAATCCCCTGGTATTCTCGTGCTACCTCATGTCTCATTGTAACCCAATTTTCCCGAAAACGATGGATGGCAAGAGATTGTCCACCTGACAGTCTCCCAACATCGTGGTTGGAACAATTTGTCCTTACCTGCTCCCTCGCCTATCAATGATATTGTTCAAGATGCCCTTTTCCACTCACCAGTTCAGTCCTCACATGCTAGAAAAAGGTTGAAAACCAAGGCCCACCATGCCCCTGCCAAAGGAAAATCCATTGTTGTCGCTTCCTCACCCTCCAATGGATCTGATAAATCTATGTCCTCCCGAATACATTTAAGGGACGATTTTTCTCATGTGATCAACGAGATTAGGCCTAAAGGCTCAACACAACCAAAGGAAAATTCAGAGAGATGAAAAGGTGACACCAACAACAAGGGAAAAATTGCATCTCATAGTGGAAACTATGGATTTTAAGTTTTATTTTATTTATTGTTGATGACAATTGACTTCATAAGTTTTGGACAACATGCTTTTTGGATATATGAGTAGTATAGTTTTTTGAAAATAATTTCAAATATCAATGAGATAAATTGTCAAACATGAA
>CBVK0101998197.1:0-10272 GCA_900067695.1 Picea abies | reverse complement strand
TGATACAATTCTGTTATATTATTGAATATCTGCGATATCTCTGTGCATTTCTTTATTATATCTCCGATCTCATTTCGTGCCGAAAATAATCCAAATCAATAACCCATAGTCACTAACTCTTAACCTTTAATATTTCTAATGCCTATCCTAACCATTTAATCAATCATCAATATAATTGTTAAACCCTTAAAAATTATCACCTCTAAATTCTAACTACTATCCCCTTACATCTCTAAACATAATAACCCATTCCCTTAATGACCCCCATTCCCTAACCCCTGTGCTCCCTTACTTGTATAACTTCTAACCCCTTTCCTTTATAACATTTAAACCCTACGACCCCAATTAATTGAATCCCTTGAAACACCTTGCACCTTGACGAAACATTGAATTATGTTGCAGCATCTCCATATTATCCACCTTGCAACATTCAAATCTTGGTTCGTCTAATGATTTATTCCTTCTAAATATCTGCAACTTTGACTAGTGTAAGTTCAACTTTGAAATTCGTGTAGCTCTTCTATCGTGTGTGTTCAAATGATATGAAGTCTTGCCAAAACCTAAACCATAATGTCAAATTTTTACTTTGACCAACACCACTTGAAGCATGCACTATCCTCACCATTGATCTCTACATTATCCCACCTATATAACCTAAATCCCTAATAGATCCTACCCAGATCTAGTCATCAATGCAAGACAAGATATTCTTTTTGTAACTTGTTTTTAGACATGAATGTGACATGATTGGTTAGGGCATGGCCTATGAATAATTCAACGTAGATTCCAATGCTACCTATTATGACCACATTAATAATGACATGACCTAATTATTTCCTCTGATGCAAAGACTTCCCTCCTGCATGCACACTACTCTATGCAAACACACATGTTTCTTTATGGTCTATTGACTCTACAATTCCATTGGTTCCCATGACGCCCTTCCCATCCCACTTGTAAATCCCTAGTTATCACCGACCAAACAAACCATAGAGCTCTACTATGGTGCAGTAATTTAACCATTGTAATCATATACTTGTTTTTTTTTTTATTCCTAAACCTACAAAGTGACAAGCAACACAAATTAAACTGTTGAAATTGACTTGCAATAATTAAATCACTAAAACTAAAATGTTGAAATTGAATGTCTACTATGGGACACTAATTGTCCCTCGTCTACAACTCAAGGTGGTTTTTCCAAGGTGGGAGAACCTTAGGGATTCATGTTTGTGCCATAAACCCATCTCTTCTTCAATCCACCATACAATCATGTTAGTTAAACTATGCCTTCTCCAATGATCTATGTCATTCAATATGGTCCTTACTAATGCATATGTAAATTCCATGGAAGTTTCCAAAACTTTCTATCATACATCAACACCAGATATCTTGAGCCAAATTCTTGATGGTTAATAGACAATTCATAGTACAAACAACCATAAATTTATGGTGTCACTGATCATACTCTTTCTCCACCAACTCTAAGATGACATATTCAATGATCTCAATGAAGAAATCAAGCACTACTTCCATGCAAAAGAGAACAACATCAATTAGTTCATCAACTATCCCACTAACTTCCCGATTTTAGATTAGAAAGATGATCAGGCCCCACATTCTGCTTACCTAGCTTAATTACCACATCCAAATAAAAATCTTGTAATAACAACATCCATTGGGAGATCCAACCTTCTAGCATCATTTTGTTCGCTAATTATTTGAGTGTTGAGAAATCTGTAAAGAATTTAAAGGGTCATCCTAGAAGATAATGTTAGAACTTCTAAAATGAATACAAAAGAGAAAATGATTCATGGTCCATAGTGGTGTAATTATTCTCTACGTAAGACAAATTCATTCTAGCAAAGTATACCAAGTGATACAGTGTGCCTTCCCTTGGCTAAGACAAAACATTCCCTACCACAATTCCAAATGTATCCATAAGTACATGAAAAAATCTAGTCCAATCCAAAAAAAGTGCAATTAGCAAAGTATAACAAGTGATATAGTGTACCTTCCCTTGGATATGACAAAACATTCCCTACCACAATTCCAAATGTATCCATAAGTACATGAAAAAATTTAGTCCAATCCAAAAAAATGGAATTAGAGTTGTTACCATCCATTATTCAACTTAGAAAATCTCGACTTGCAAGATTTAGTCCATACAAATGGGATACATTTCCACGACAACTATTCATTATGTGCCATTAGCTTTGCATACCCCCCGATGAACCTATGCCAATATCCTATGTGGCCCAATGTCGATCGCAACATAGATACATTATCTGGCACGAGAAAATTCACAATCATCGTGATCTTAACAATATAGACCAACAATCCCTCTTTGCATTGGATATGATCCAACATGACACCACATGGGGTATAAACAATGCATTTTTTTATGCTCAATGAAAACCACATCTCCCAGAGCCTGTCTACCATTAACGTGAATTTAGTTGTGTGACATTTTAGCATGTTATAAATGGTCTAATCATCCAAGCATACCTTGAGGAATTTATGGATATACTCGCAAAAAATAGTGCCCACCACCTTGGAAAATATTGTACGCATGTTATTAAATTCAAAGGGCATGACATTGTAAGCATGCAACCCCCATTATATGGAAAATGTGGTCTTATTATTTTCATCATATGATCCTTATTTGATGGTATCCCAAAATCCCATCTATGAAAGATTAAGCTCCATACCTTGCTACTTTCTCAACAATATCATCTCTAAATGGTGTAGGAAAGGAGTCATGTACATGGGCCTCATTAAAGCTATTAGAAGTCTACAAAAACATGAATTCCACATGTTTTCTAACCTTGTATGATAATAGGATTGACTTAATCATATTCCTCCATTGGAGATATCAAACCAACATCCAACATCTTGTCGATCTCTTGATTGACATATTCCTTGTAATTCAAAATCATCTTATAGGGCCTCTTCTTTACTAGTTGAGAATTGAGATTCAATCCGATATTCATCTTTTATAGTTGTTCTAGTGTGTCCTACATATTTGTGAAGTTTCATGGACACAATTTGGCATATTCCTAATGCATAGATACAATCTCCATTATGTTGTGTTCATTCTAGTAGTCCCCTATGATAGCTTCACCTCAAGTACCAATATTAACTATCTTCATCCATAGTGGTTCGTGGTACTAAACAAAACTACTTGTTACCATAAAATATTAGATGATGTGGTGACCTTCAGTTTTTTTTAAAAGAAGATCTTGAAGTTCCTCCATGGGGTTGGCATCCAGAGAACTTCTGTTCAGACACGATATTATCCTCTGAGTGTCGTATGGTAAGATTATAAATCTATTCCAAGGCACCTTCATATAGAACCTCTTCTACCCATTCCAAAAACTTCTCACTCTATGTTGGATCCAATGGTTAGAAAACCCTACAACCCTCCTTTTCAAATGACATTTACCATTGTTTCAAATTGAGGACAACATCATTATCAAATTCCCAATTAATATCATTACTAGGTAGGGATCCTTGTCATTCAGTATCTCGATGATTCCAAAATCCACATAAGTCTTGACCTCATTGAGATCAACTTCCATCCACTCAAGTATACCAATTGGAAAATCTATTATTGGCTCTCTAACTGTAGTTGTATTGACGAGTATATTAGTTTCAATCATCCCATAAATTCTCAAGATTTATTTTGCATTATGTTCATATCTAATCCTAAATCAAGTATGACCTCTCTTACTTCACATCTTCTAATCAATGCATTCAACCTAATTACTTTCTCAACCTCCTTCTCTAGACATGGTGTAAGGGTTTATCCAACATCTATGTATGTGATCCTATCAACCATATAAGTATTCCCTTAGAGTACTCATATTCCAACATTTGCAAGAAAATTTTAAACCATCTTTGGAACTCTTTTATTGACAACACTAGGGTCAGGCATCTGCTCAATGGTCACACTATATATGGTGAGCTTTCCACCTTCATCGCAATTTTGTTCCATTTGTAGACAACTTCATGCATCACCTCCATTACACTACACAAATATCCCTTTTGTTGAATTGAATCAAACTCTATTGCTTTTGTTGGAGTCATGTTGATAGGTCCCTAATTGACAAACCCCAAATCTATGCTAGTCTTTGTGTTGCCTTGAGTGATGATATTGACGTTGGTTTATGCACGACGTGCTGGATTTCCACCCAATATCCTAAGCTTAGAATCCACCTTGTTAGGTCATTGTTATCCCTTGTCTTGTGCCTCCTATATCTCAATAAACTCTAGACAATACTTTGCATTATGCCATTTCTTCTTATAGTTTCCATAATGATATTGGCAAAGTTATGGAAAATTTCTTGAGATATACCCCACTTCATTACAATTATAACACCAAAGTGGATAACGATTCACATCATTTCATAGAGCCCTTTTTTCTTGATTATGATTCTAGCCTCTCTTTCCAACCTTAATGGATGCAACTACAAATAGATTCTTCCTTAACACAGATAATGTGCAACAATGCTCTATACATTGAGTGTTTACCTTATAGAAGTTGCAATGCAAAACCACTGTAGCACTACTATATTTTTTCAATAGTAGGAAATGGTGGGGATCATGACCAAGATTTTAGTATATGTCATAGATATTGACATCTTCCTTTCCCATAAGTGCTTACAAATATATCTCTAAACTATGGGATAATCATTCTGCAAATGGCCTTTTGTTTTGTAGATCATACACCACACTACCTCCCTTGAGCTCTGCTTCCTTTTTATCAATTATTAGATCTTATGAGACAAATTTGTTAGTTGATATTGGAATTGGGCCAATTTTAAAGCTAACCTTAGAATGGATGCTTCAGCCAATCCATTGATGGACTTTAGTTGTATTACAAACTCTAATATTTCCCACTCAATTGTTGATCATTGTTGTAATAATGACATATTTGGGTGAGGTAACAATCCATCAATGGATTTCTCCTTATGATGCACCTCCTAGATCATGTAACTTAAATGACTCATCAAATATTGGAACTAGTCGTCATACTCCTCGATATTTTCCCCAACCTTTAGTTTGATTTCTTTCTATTCCATGATACTATGTTTCTCAAACTTCGAATTTTGGAATTATTTCACATCATAATCCTACAACTACACCAAATTTATTCCATGGTGAGTGAGAGAGCTCTAATTTCACTTCAAGTACCATTGCAATGCTCTTCCTTTCATAGTAGTTTAGAATTCTACCAAGCTAATCGCAATTGTGGTCCTCTGTGCATTTCAAATTCTGTCGTAGAGGAACCAATGCTTCCATGCCTATTTGTCACCCATTTTGTGAAACATAGGAATCCATAATGAATATTCATTCGATTGTGTCATCATCCTTGTCCAATGATTCTGAACTAGCACAAATCCTAGAATTCTCACTTGTTGTACAACTAGAGTTTCTCCTATGGTGACTCTCACATAGCTAGACAATATTGAGGACAAATTATTATTACCTCTGGTAGTAACACTTACACTATTCAAAGCCATGGTGGTAGGTGTACTATAATGCTAATCACACACACACACACACACTTTCACTATGCACAATTGGTCACTAGATTTTTACAATAGTTAAAGTGTGTAAGGGGTAGGACATAGGATGGGCCATCATCAATATCATTCCATTTTTATTCCTTGGTAACATGGCTCTTTGTAGGGTTATAATACAAAAACAATGTATACTCAAACATGTATTCTTGATTACGCTCTTCAATGTCTTTCGTAGTGACCTCCAAGTCAAAAATTTGGCCAATATTCTATACCTATCGTCAAAGTATCAATGTCCTCTGTGTCATCATGCATTTTTTATCTCAACTCTTTAAAATTCCCTTCTAACTCTACAAATTTCTCCTTTCTCTACATCAATGTACTTTCTTGATATTCTCTTTTAGGTTTGACCAAATCCTTTCCATGCTCCTCTCATCCTTCGCATCATTCCACATTTTGAATGCATCTTAGAACCATATCTCCTAATCAATGGATCTTGACTGGTGAATATCATTTCAATTTCCTCTTGTCAGTAGCTCTCTACAAGCTCTATGTGCTTTTGATGTCACTTCTAAATTCAATTTCAATATCCACTTCATTTACCATCATTGATCCTTGAAGCAACTTATGACACTAACCCTCCCATCGAGTCATCCTACCATTACACTCCCCATGTAGGGCTTACACTTCCATCACAATGGGGCTTGGGAGTATACCTCGTTCCACCATCGACATATTGATCCATACGTTTATTTTATCAAGCAATCTTTTACATGATTCTTTCTTTAAAAATTATATTGCTTTGGTTAAATAATGGTGACATTCCATTGGAAATTCCAAAGCATGACTTTTTGTGGCACCTTTTAACAAAAAATCCACCACTCAATTCAAATCATGGTAATGTTATTGGATCTTTACCAAATACTCAATGGTTTACTCAATTCTTAGTCATGGAACCCAACATTGATGCTACTTTCCAAGTATTTCTAGGAATTCATTCAAATTTACTGAAAATCCAGCCCAAAAAATATCATGTAAACAGTCAAACAAGTGTTTATCTTTAAATATTTCCACATGTTCACCTAAATATGCACTTTCTTGGCATGTGAACTCACAAATCCTTAATTCTAGCTAATTTCAAAGCTCAACCTTCACTGGAATCCATTGCATCTATACTACTCTACATTGGTCAAAGTCCTGGCAATGAAACCATATTGTTGACTCTCTTAGAGACCCACAGTCTATAGAAGGTGTCCAACAATGGTTGATGATATTATAGTATCTCAACGTATTCAACCTTCCAAAGGAAGGAGGTATCACTCTAGACATGTTTGATAGTTTTCAAATAAGTAGAGGTAAAAAATTCATTAGTTAAAAATTAATTACACACACTTAAACTCACATAATTTAATACATTTATAATAAAAACAACGATGCAGATATAATTAAGATACATCACAAGAACATACAAATGAGAATAACAATGTTCCATTGTATTATTAGGACAATGTACACACACACACATTCTGATGAAATTCACATCTCAGGAAAATCCATCAAGCACTTCCCCTTATTTCAAGGATGGTACCTAGGGTAAATTGGTTGGTTGTAGTGTTAAGTGGGGAGATTGAGTGAGGCCCACAATTTTCACAAAGACAGTCTACATGAAGACTTAACCTTGCGACCTTCTACTTGTAATTCACAACACTCAACTACTCAAGTTCACCCATTGAGCACACTCTCTATATAACATATTAATTATACCTTTCTTCTTTGATTATAGAAATGAAACAATGTAACATGAACTTTATAATTTCATTTTTTTTACCTTAAAATATATATGCATAATTGTTTTTTTTTTAAATTAATGAAAAGTATTTTATATTATTCAAATGCTTGAAAAAACTTTTTACTAATATACACAATCATTGGTGGTGATTTAAACCTAACTCTATCCTTGAGAGAAATTAGGGGGTCAATGCAAGGCCAAATCCCCAAAGTATTTTTTTCAAGTCTTTCTTTGAAAAGTACAAGTTTGTGGATGTGGAGCCATTGAAGTTGTTGCCAACGTGGAGGAACTTTTGGACTAGTGAGGTGTCACACACCCCCGTTGCGACATAATAGATTTTTCGCCTTTTCTCGAGGCACAGAATCCTCGAAACCCTACAGGGCTTAGCACAGGCTGCAGAAGCCACCTCTGCCTCGACAGAGTCTCTGCACAACCTCCCAGCCTTAAGGATAGTTCAGTTTCTTTGATGAGATGAAGCGGCTCCTTCGATTCCTTGCTAAAATCTCAATTCAATCGATCCACAGGTCTTTCGGAAGTTCCCTTGTGCGAACAACACTAGGTGCGAGATCCACGACTCCCAAGTGACCACAGCGCTATGACCAAGGCCTACTCCCAAAGGTGCTTGTCACAAGTCGCCATCTCACGAGTTTGAGAGTCGAATCTCTCGACTCCTCCTTTCCAATCTCATGATACCCAAGATCACATAATGGGTATAGCTCCCTTTTGTCAGAGCCCTCCGTGCGTGACCACCGGCTAGGCTAAACACTAGCTCCCATCGCAACTCATGAATTCACAAGTCAAAGGGTTGAATCTCAATGCTCTTCCTGTGCGAACCTCTGAAACTTGGAAGTCAGCGAGGGTTGACCTTCCTTTCACACTTCTCGCAACTCGCCACTTCACGAGTTGTAGCGTCGAGCTCCCATTCTCGTATCTTGCGAATCCCCGAGACACAAGTAGTCAATGGAGTGTTGACTCCTTTTGCCTAGGCGATGCATGTCTGCATGTCAACCACGCGAGCCCCACCTTGTGGTTCTGCCACGTGTCCACACTCGTGCCTCGACTCTCAACACTTTGCGACTTCTGATGTCGAGAAGAGGTTCTCTCAACCTTCGAACCTCTGAAGGCACGATGAAGCTCCTGATCCAATGGTCCTCCCTTGACCTGGATCCAATGACTATCCTTGCTCCTCACGATTTTTCCACTCGTGACTTGGATCACCCAACTCCTAGGCTCTCATCTTATGAACCTCCGAGTTCACGAGTTCCCTCGATTTCTTCCACCTGTCCTCCTCAGATGGACGGTCCTGATCTTCTCGCGACTTCACCACTCACAAAGTCTAGGTGCCCAGCCTTGGCACCTTCCCTTCATGAAACCCTGAGAAGCGATGTTAGCTTTCCCTCTCGCGTTCTCGCTATTCACGACTTCACAAGTCGAAGGGTTGAACTCTCATTCCCTTATATCACGAATCCCCGAGATACGAGAGGTCAAAGGGTGTTGACTCCTTTCACTAGGTGACAAGTGTCCACCTATATATCGCACGGGCCCACCTTGCGGTTCTACCACGTGTCCCTCGTACCCAGCTTCGACACTTCGTGACTTCGCTTCTTGAAGCGCTACCACCTTTGTGTCTCGACACCCGAAGTGTCGAGATCCCAAACTCCTCGCTACTCCTTATCGCAACTCACGACTTCGTGACTTTCGGGACAAAATTCTCGACCTCTTATCCGTCGATATGTTGAAATGCCGAAATTCTGACACGTCGTCAACGCGGGTCCCACAACGAAACTTCCCGCCTTTTTGGAGTTTCAGACTTCGCAACTTCGCGAATCCTGATGCTAAGCTTTCAGTTCTTCAACCCACAAAACCTCGAAATACCGAGTTCCGATGCACTTCACCAATAACTGGCTCACACAAATCCTTTTGCCCCTTTGGGACTTCGCCTTTTGCGACCTCGCGAATATTGAGGCAAGGGTTTTAACCTTTCAACTCGCGAATCCACGAAATGAGATTATGCGAGTGATCCAACGGTTCTTGTCGACTCAGATCCTACGGTCCGATTTCTCCCGAACTTAAAACTTGAAAATAGGCTTACCGTAACTCCCCTGCTCCTCTGCAAGATCTGACGGCTCTCGAGACTTCGTGAATTCTCCACAGAGAATTCCGACCGTCCAATGCCTCCTTGACGACTCTTGCAAAGCGAACATGGTAATTCCTTCACTGCTATTTCGGGATTTCAAGAGGATCATTCTTCCTCATATAGGGTTACTAAGACTTGCGCCTTCAAATCCTTTTCCAGGTTCTTGGTGAGATCTCTAAGAAGGGTGTCTCTATGGGGAGATCTATCCAGGGTATTACCTGAGACGGATAAGGGTATAGATTTCCCGAGAACAGACTTGAAGTTTGAATCAATTCAATATGCATATAAATAGTGATTTATAAAACATAAGCCATACGTAGTCTTTCCATTATAAGCGTGAAACCACCATTTCTAAATCAAAACACTACACAGGCAGTCTTATACTCAAACCATTCATAAAACTGCACAGACTGTGAGCATACATGTCAGCATATAAATTTCAAGATGCAAGATGTAAAACACTTATCATAAATAACACCAGATGTGATTGCAACCACTGAGAGGGGTGCTCGTTTCCACCCAACTGTAGGCTCAATGACTCCCAACAGATTTACCACTAGCCACCCCTGAGCTAAGACCACGATGCTGCGAGACTGCGTCTTTGTTTGCCAGTGACCGAGAATGAAGGTTACTCTCCTCCTTCTCTGCTATCACTCACTCTATGTTTTTCCAGAGTTCCTCTTCCTCTTTCCCTCGCGTTTTCCCCTTGATCGCCCACTCTTCCTGCATTTTCTCTATTCGGCGAGGTTGCATGTGGCATGATTTTCCTCGCAGTGGTCAGGTATGAGGACTCTATGGATGGGCGGTTCACCCCCATCCCTCAT
>CBVK0101998119.1:0-13694 GCA_900067695.1 Picea abies | reverse complement strand
CACCATGATACTTGAGCACCATATGTCACTCTGAATCTTTGATACCCATCTTTTTGTGCAAGGTATGGAAGATATTTGTGAACTTTGGCATTGCTTGGTCTCTTTCTTGCTGCAGTGTGGTCCATTTGGTATACAAGTTGTCATAACTTCCAATAGGGTAGTATTGTTCCTTAATAGCATCCATGAAGGATTCCCAGGTGGTCATGACTGTAAATAACGAGGGTCCTCTATTTCCTTTTCCTCAAAGAAAGTTTCCCACCAATCTTTGACATGGGGAACGATTTTAAGTAGCCCAAAAATAATCTTTTTTCTATTCGAAAAGTTATGGACAGAAAAATACCCTTCAAGTATATTCAACCACTTGTCTACACCATATGTGTCTATCTGACCTTTAAATAAAGGAATATCAAAGTTTATTTGTACCTTCAAGGGGGCGACGCCTCTGCTCGAAGAAGATGCGTCGCTTGTTGGTAGTTGCCGAAGGATTTGTGTGAAACTATCCATCATCTTGTTCCTCTATTGCGTGAGGGCTTCCTCAAGCAACATTTTCAAAGAATGTCCTATCCAGTCATATTTATTTTCTCCTACCATGAGAGGTTGCATGATCATGTGAGAGCTTTGATCCTCAAGAGAAACAAGCTCGAGACCCAATTCTTTGTACTCTGACTGCGTTGGGGACATGCATCAAGATGACAAGGAGAAGACCACTTTGATACCACTCCAGATTTTATGAGAAAAACTAAATGACTACAAATTATTAACAGATGCTTAACACAGAATAACATAGATACAGTAAAACTGGCTTTCTATTCAATAAGGAAATAAGCTAAAACTATAAAATGCAGTAGAAAACAAGCTTGTTGGAATGGTGGTGGCTTATCTCTGAGAAGAGTTGTGATGACTGTGCTCATTTGCAAAAAGATGATTACAAAAAGGACCTGAAGGCCTTTTTACAATAAAAAAGAGTGTCAAAAACCCTAGACATCCAAAAACCTAACCCTAGGAGGTGAAGCGCCAAAAGTCATGTGGGCCCTGTTAGGGTAAGTTAGTACATCAACTTCTCGGGGTCGTAACTTTTGCATACGATCTGCGTTTTAGGCGTACGATAGCCCATTGGAAAGATCTATCTGAGGACTACAATTGTTGATGAAAATTTCATGATGAAAAGTTTTGATTGCTACATACCCAAAAAAAATGTCATTTAGGGCCTCAAAACGGCTCTGGAAGTTCAGGACCCGAAAAACTGCTAAAAATAGTAAATTACCAAAATTGCCAGAAAGTTTGTTTTGAGCCAGCTGGAAAAGGTGGGTGGCCACCAATATCCACCTAGATCTCTTCCACTACTTTTAACCTCATATGGCCCCACTGCATATCCCTATTTTGAACGTTGTTCCCTATCTAGCTGAAAAATGATACAAAGGTGTAATCAGAATAAGAGTTTCTCAACACTGATAATTGGAGGTTTCAAATGTTGGAAACACTAAATATTGGTTAAATATACCTTCAATGGCTCAATTGTAGAATCACATGAAGGGTTGTGAGGTGTTGTATCTTGTGGGAATCTGATTAGAATCTAAGCACATTGAGAGGTTACACTTAAAGAAACATGAATCTAAAAAATGAGTAGCTTATTGTGGGATATTTCTCTTGAAAACTGTGTAAGAACCCTCTTTGACAAGATCCAATCCTTTGATTGGAGATTCTAATCATAATAAACAATGATCTCACTTATAATTTTGGAAAATGAAAGAACACTAGTCTAACATGAATGATTATGACCTCTCTTCCAAGATGACTATAGTTGTCATAGTTGTCAGAATTGTCATAGTTGTCAGAATTGGAATTGTCATAGTTGTCAGAATTGTTACAACCGCTCTTTGTCACACATACGTGTTCAGACTCACGGAATCTTCTTTACAAAATGAATCAACACCTTTTTGTTGTTTGAGTGACATTAAAAAATGTTTAACTATCTTTAAATGTTTAAGTCCTTGCAAGTTGCGATGCCAACGCAGGTTCATCGAACGCAACATAGAAAAAGACAAAACAACTTATTGGGCGTCAAAGCCAAAACAAATGTTATTGGGGTCAAGGGCATAATATCTTTTTATATTCATAACGCAAAATAGTTGCCGTTAAACACAACATAAAGAAATGTCAATTATCAGTGGAGATATTAAAACATTTACATTGAGACGGCAGCAAACCAAACAACTACCTTACCTTAGAGCACGCCATAAAGAAATGTCAATTATTAGTGGAGAAAATATTTCTTTATATTTTTTATTATTATGTAAAACAGTCGTTAATGAATGTGACATAAATATAAAGAAATGCGAAAGATATCTCTCTTAAATCCTTGGGGTGCTAAAAATGGTTGAGAAAACATATTAGGGGGTTGAGATGTTAGCAAAACATAAATAAATGCTATGACAACGTTAGTAAAACAAGTGTTGTATGGCAGTGTAGTCCCTGCTAAGCAAGTTACAAGGTAAATTGTGGAAAATGTGGTTGAATTGTAAATGACGGAAGTGTTCGGTGCAAAATGTATATCACGGAAATCTTGTGTGCAACATGTATATCACGGAAGATGGGGCATAAAATTTCGTTAGCGCAACCCTGCAGAGAGATAATTGGTTAAGTGTTGAAAGGAATAACGGAACTATAGATGACACAATTTTTGGGTGTAAGATCTATAATTGCGCGTCGAAATGTAAACGATGGAAGTGTTTGGTGCAAAATGTATATCACTGAAGTGTTGTTTGCAACATGTATATCACGGAACATGGGGCATAAAATTTCGTTAACCTTAAGGCACGATCTCGCGGAGAGATAATTGGCTAAGTGTTGAAAGGAACTGCGGTTGGTCGGGCTCACGATGTGGCGATATAGCACCAATTGACGAGTTCGAAAAAGTCAGGTTCGAGTTTAAATATATTTATTAAAATTGTATTTATATTAATTTATCGTAATAGATAATTTGTGGTCCAAATGCATAACATATTCCAATATGTGGAGGAATTGCAAACCAAGAAAGTTTTTGGTGCAAGATGTATAGAACAAAACTGTAGATGATGCAATTTTTGGGTGCAAGATCTATAATAGTGCCAACCCGGGGGTCGAGTGAACCACTGAGTTGTCACGAGTAGAAGCATATTATATATACAATTTGATAGTTGGGGCCTTACGTCTCCTCGGGAGCCCTTGTGATGACTGTTTTTCCTCTCTACTATATTTCTCGTTACTTAGTCATTTTTCCGAAAATGTCCCAAGGGGCGCGTTGGTGGATGGATCGGTTCACATTTGCGCTTGTGCTTTTATATCTCGACTCCGACCGACCGCTAACATCCACTTTGAATGATGGAAGTGTTTGGTGCAAAATGTATATCATGGAAATGTTGTGTGCAACATGTATATCACGAAACATGGAGCATAAAATTTCGTTAGCGTTAAGGTGCGACCCCACAAGGAGATAATTGACTAAGTGTTGAAACGAACTGCGGTCGGTCGGGCTCATGATGTGACAATATAGGACCATTAATTTAAATTGTATTTATATTAATGTATTGTAATAGATAATTTGTGGTCCAAATGTAGACCATGTTCCAATATGTGGAGGAATTGTAAACAACTCTCATAAATCGTTGTTGACTAAGTTTTTTTTTTGTTGTTAATGACAATAAGCGAACCACTGAGTTGTCATGAGTAGAAGAAGAATATATATATATATATATATATATATATATATATAATTTAACAGGCGGGGCATTATGTCTCCTTGGGAGCCCTTGTCACCCTATTTTGAAGCCCGTACGACCGTTTT
The DNA here is from genome assembly GCA_900067695.1 of Picea abies. Lineage (NCBI taxonomy): Eukaryota > Viridiplantae > Streptophyta > Pinopsida > Pinales > Pinaceae > Picea > Picea abies. The sequence continues at coordinate 9,871 of CBVK0101998119.1, read as the reverse complement.
TCATTTACTATCTTTCTCGTAACTTAGTCATTTTTTTGAAAATGTCCCAATGGACGCTTTGGCAGATGGACTAGTTTACATTTGCACTTGTCCTTTTATATCGTGACTCCGACCAACCACTAACCATTTGATGCCTAGCCACTTTTTCAGATCACGGATTTTCAGATAGGCGGGCTTTAGAACTGAGTTCGAATTGTATATGACACAAGTGTTTTGTGCAAAATGTATACCACGAAAGTGTGGTGTGCAACATGTATATCATGAAACATGGGGCATAAGAAATCGATAGCGTCAAGTCGCGACGAATTGTAGAGTATGGAAGTTCAGGTTCAATTTTAAGTATATTTATTAAAAATTGTATTTATATTAATGTATGGTAATAGATAATTTGTGGTCCAAATGTAGACCATGTTCCAATATGTGGAGGAATTGCAGACCACAAAAGTTTTGGGTGCAAGATGTATACAGTGGAACTGTAGATGACACACGTTTTGGGTGCAAGAGCTATAATAGCGCCAACCCGGGGGTCGTTGTTGAATACGTTTTTTTGGTTGTTAATGGCAATAAGAGAACCACTGAGTTGTCACAAGTAGAGGTAGAATATATATACAATTTGATAGGTGGGGACTTAGAATATATATCTTTCTCATTACTTAGCCATTTTTCCGAAAATGTCCCAATGGGCACGTTAGCGGACGAACCGGTTCACATTTTCGCTTGTGCTTTTAAATTGCAACTTCGATTGACCGCTAACATCCACTTTGAATTACAAAGTGTTTGATGCAAAATGTATATCACGGGAACATTGTGTGCAACATGTATATAAGGAAATATGGGGCATACAATTTCGATAGCGCTAAGGCGCGACCCCACAAAGAGATAATTGGCAAAGTGTTGAAAGGAACGACGGTCGGTCAGGCTCATGATGTGACGATATAGGACCATTAATTTAAATTGTATTTATATTAATGTATTGTAACAGATAAATTTATGGCCCAAATGTAGACCATGTTCCAATATGTGAAGGAATTGTAGACCACAAAATTTTTTGGTGCAAGATGTATACAACAAAACTGTAGATGATGCAAGTTTTGGGTGCAAGATCTATAATAGTGCGTTGAACTGTAAATGACAGAAGTGTTTGGTGAATAATGTATATCAGAGAAGTGTTGTTTGCAACATGTATATCAAGGAACATGGGGCATAAAATTCCGTTAGCACTAAGGCGCGACTCCGCAGAGAGATAATTGGCTAAGTGTTGAAAGGAACTATGGTCAGTCGGGATTGTGATGTGATAATATAGGATCAATCGACGAGTTCGAAAAAAGTCAGGTTCAAGTTTAAATATATTTCTTAAAATTGTATTTATATTAATGTATCGTAATAGATAATTTGTGGTCCAAATGTAGACCATGTTGCAATATGTGGAGGAACTGCAAACAACAGAATTTTTTGGTGCAAGATGTATATAGCGGAACTGTAGATGACGCAAGTTTTGGGTGCAAGATCTATACTAGCGCCAACCTGGGGGTTGGTTGGGCTCCCGTAAATCGCTGTTGAATACGTTTTTTTGGTTGTTAATGGCAATAAGAGAACCACTGAGTTGTCAAGAGTAGAAGCATAATATATATGCAATTTGACAAGTGGGGCCTTACGTCTCTTCGGGAGTCCTTGTCAAGATCATTTTTCATCTCTACTATCTTTCTCGTTACTTAGTCGTTTTTCTGAAAATGTCCCAATGAGCGCGTTGGCGGACAGGCCAATTCACATTTGAGCTTGTGCTTTTATATCATGATTGCGACCGACCACTAACATCCACTTTGAATGAAGGAAGTGTTTGTTGCAAAATGTATATCACGGAAATGTTATATGCAACATGTATATCACATAATATGGGGCATATAATTTCGTTAGCGCTAAGGTGCGACCTCACAGAGAGATAATTGGCTAAGTGTTGAAAGGAACTGCGGTCGGTCGGGCTCATGATGTGACGATATAGGACCATTAATTTAAATTGTATTTATATTCATGTATTATAATAGATAATTTGTGTCCCATATGTAGACCATGTTCCAATATGTGGAGGAATTGTAGACCATAGACGTTTTTGGTGCAAGATGTATACAATGGAACTGTAGATGACGCAAGTTTTGGGTGCAAGATGTATAATAGTTCATCGAACTATAAATGATGGAAGTTTTGGGTGCAAAATGTATACGACAGAAGTGTTGGGTGCAAGATGTATATAACGGAACATGCGGGATAAGAATGCGATAACGCTAACTTGGGATGACGCGGTGAGATATTTGGCCAAGTGTTGAAAGGGAGGGTTGTCGATCGGGTTCCTGATGTGAAGATATAAATGGAAATGAGGATTTGACAGTCCGCTACTCGATCAACCTGCGGACAATCCAAGAGTCCAAGAAACTCAGGTTCACTTTTAAAGGGATTTTGTTTATGTTTATTTAAAATTAGGAGCCTGAGAATGTTAGGTTCAAGTTTAAAGGGATTTTGTTTATGTTTATTTTAAATGTATCCATATTAGTGTATCTTACTAGATTATTTGTGGTCCAAATGCAAACCATGTTTGAATTTGAATGGTGTTTTGGGCTGGATATTTTTTGCTCAAACCTACAAGGAACAAAGAAAAATAATTCAGGACTTTAAATTTTGTATATCAAAGAATATATAATTTCTCCAGAAACATGCAAAAAAGATCTTGTGAGCAAATGGGATATATATCACATATGTCAATATATTAACCCTTCTTTTATGTCTTATATACTATCTTTTATCACGAAATTGTTGTTTGCAAAATGTATATGACGGAAGTGTTGGGTGCAAGATGTATATAATAGAACACATGGGATACAAATGTGATAGTGCTAAGTTGGGACGCCACGGTGAGATATTTGTTCAAGTGTCGAAAGGGATGGTCGTCAGTCGGGTTCCTGATGTGAAGATATACATGGAAACAAGGATTTGACATTCCGCTAACTGATCAACCCGCAGACAATCCAGGAGCTCGAGAGAGTCAGGGTCAAGTTTAAAGGGATTTTGTTTATGTTTATTTAAAATATATCCATATTAATGTATCTTACTAGATTATTTGTGGTCCAAATGTAAATCATGTTCTATTTTGAATGGTGTTTTGGGCTTGGATTTTTTTTGCTCAAACCTGCAACGAACAAAGAAAAAAATACATGACTCTACATTTTGTATATCGAAGAATATTTTGAAATATAGGAAGCTGCAATAAATGCACAATATAGAACAAGAACATGTACAACGAAATGAGTTAATTTTAAGAAGAATTACAAATTCCAAATAACAACACCAAACATTGATTATCAACATAGAACAACCCCAAATATTTATATTTAGATAAACTGGGTCACAAAATACATTTGAGAATATTTTCCCCAAAAAAAACTTGTCTTCAAATTTGTAAAAAAAAACTATAGTTCAATACATATTCTGTGAAATAAAAAAGTGTTTACCAGAATGACTCCGATTGCGACTTCTGTCGACTATGAAGCAAAGATGCATAAGAATGAAGTTTGTAGAAAGAACAAAGTCGACGATGGAAAACAAAAAAACCTCGTAAGAAGAAAGAGAAAATTGTCAGATATGGATTAAATCTTTGTTTGAATAAGTGGATGAAGATAGAAGAATGTAATCAGTGTCAACTTACTATGATGGTGTGCCATGGCTTGTCATTTTTTTGCTGATGTCCTTTTATGGATTTCCTCAGCTTTGACCTTCATTGGTAATCTAGTCTATAAATTTTTTCAACCATTCTTCGATGTAGCTCCTCATGGGTGCCACGTTCATTTCATGCTAGATTTTTATATTGAAGAGTTCACTTTCCAAGTCCCTTATATCAATAGACAAGTTGTGAAATGCTTCTTGAATATTTTTGTTTCTAATTGCATAACCAACTAGCCAAGTTTTCACGTCATCTTCACCATATTCAAGAATGCCATAGAAATTTTCAAATGACAATCTTTTATAGATATGAACTTGATCATCAAATGCTTGTTTCGCTAAAAACAATGAGTTTAATATCAATTTCGGGTCCTAGAATTCATTGGTGCTGCCAGCTAGATCTATCTCAATTAGCTTCTTGAATAGTTTGTCTCTTTTAGATATAGTTTGGCTACATTCTTGAACAATACCAATCAAGCTCTTTACCTTTTCTTTCCAGCATGTGTTTAGCTGGTCTATTCTATCCAGGGAAGGGAGATCCTCTTGTCTTCTTCTAGATTTCGTCATACCAGTAACTTCAAAACCAAAAGGTAAAACTGCATTGAGATAAAAACCTTTCTTGTTCTTGAGATTTGCTTGCAGATACTCATGAAAAGCATGCGCTCTTGTTCCAAAAGAGACGATATTCTTTGACATCTCCCAAAATTCTGTTATTAATTCCATTATTTTGTTTACATTCCTTTCCACATAGTCTCAGGTCGATGTGAGAAGGCTTACTGATCCTTTTAAATTTGACACAAGTGTGTTGGACCCGATCATTGCAAAAGGAGTAGCAAACAATGGAAGAGGCATTAGAGTTTCCTACAATTCTTTGATTCACGTATTTAACATGAGGTTCTCTGTTTCAAGGCCGCTAATAGAGTTGTCTACAACATCTCCAGTTTCTTGGTGCATCTTGGATATCTGGGAAGGACACATGTTGCATAGGTTGAACTCTAAATGAGATGTGCCTTTCTTATTCTTTACATCTCTGTTCTCAAAAATCATTTTTTTTTTATTCCCTGTAAAAAAAAACGCTCTGAAATGCAAAAGACTCTTCTTCATCCAAAGTATCTATGCCAAGTATGTCCATCCCGGGATTGTGAGGAGCAGTGTTTTCTAAGTGATCGTCGTTAGGGAACAATTTTTCAATGTCAATTTCTAGTTCCATATCTTCGAGGGAGAGATCGTAGATATCAATTTCTCCCCTCGATCGCTTCTATTTTTGGACTATTGTTTTCTGTTTTTTGCCCACGGGAAGCTTTTGACAACTTTCAATTTTTCCGGAGGGAGAATTCTTATCTCCTCCTCCGCCTGAAGAAATGTGTGTGACTTTGTTACTTGGGTAAGCTATTGGAGTACTGCCATGAGATGCTATGGTATTGGCTATGGAAGTCGGGGATTCGGGGATTGGTCACTTTTTTCACCAGGGTCTTTTCAGTTCTGCTTGTGTGAATCATTGATACTGTTTCAGAGTCCATTCAGGATAGTGTAAGTGAAAGAACTGTTGAAGTGGTTCCTGACCATGAAATCCCGGACTTTCCAAGGCATAGACATGAATTGTCCTTTCCTTTTTGCAAGAAAAAAAAACAACCAATAGATGTACTCCCCTGCTATTCTAGCGAGAAACATTGTGGCGGATATATGACATGGAAGGAAGCAATGATTTTGTTTAGACCTGAAAATCCTTATAACATTATAGTTCTCAATTTCTTCTACTGTGTCCCTCCTATACAGGAAGATTTTTGGCTGGCTAGAGAATCGGGAGAAATACCTTCCAAATATCAATGCTTTAAAAAATGAAACAAAATAATTGAAGACCTTGTAAAATAGTTGGCAAGCGTCGTGTCTCCATAATTTTTGGCACGAGAATGTTAATGGGTCAAATTCAGAGTTAAAATTCGTACACATAGATAGTCTAGGAAATAGATAGAAATTCGACACAACAAAAATTAAATATGGTGGCATAAAGAATTTCCTCTGCCTCCTGTATTGCAATAACTGGGAAGAGTTTTGAATGGAAATTAGCTTGGGGAAATGAAAGATGGTTTCTTGCTTGACTGTAAAATATAAAATATACAGAAGCATCCAAGAGATGTCGGTTTCACTTGCTTGTCTCGTTGTCCTCGTGAAAAGAAATGCAATCTTCCCCTGTCGAAAAATGTTTTTACATGCACTGACCTGTAATATGGCCATGTCCCGGGGAGCGAGCGCTAGGTCCTGTAATAACTTCAGAAAGAGGTCTAGTTCATTGCCATGTTTCTTTAATAATTGCTTGCAATTCTCGCCCTTGAAAGTACGTGTTGGGTCGGGAAGTGTTAACATATTTCAAAATACTTTAGGCGATAGGGAGATTTGGAAATGGTAGCCCATCTGGACAATCCGCTGGTTCAGAATATAGTTCTCGCCACAACACGTGACCAAGTACTTAAAGTTACAAAAAAAAAAAAGCATAGGGATACAATGTGTCATTGCAATTTTAGATTCTAGATAACTTTCATCTGAGAAGAAGTGGATGAGCAATAGTCATAAGCTATGGACCACTGAAAACGTTGGTCCCCGTGCCCAAAAATATTTAGGGTATCTTCACAGACATGGTGTCATGTTGCAGCCATAAGGTGATGAAAACCTTCCTTTGATCCTTATTGTATTTAAAATGGATGCTGCAACATTAGAATACAATCTCTGGTAAATATTGATTCAATGTATTTTAATGGTAGATGCCCTCGACCTTTTCACCTTTTAATGCCAATATTTTCAAAGCTAATAAAAGCATCATCAATTTGCATTAGGAAAGTATGCGAAGATGGCAGGGAAATCGAGAACTATTGAAAAGTGGGGAAAACCTTGATAATTGTGTAATATACATGGATTTTGACAAAAGCAGGTTCAAGTCAGAAGATAATTTGTTGATATTTACTTAAACAAATTCCATATTATTTTATTTTATTTCTGTTCTATGTGGCCCAATATGCAAAATATGTTCAAATTGGAATGGGGCAACAACATTTCCATATGAAAGCAAAGCCTCATATATGAAAACCTATAAGGTTCTAAAATTATGTGCACAATATTAAAGAGTGACATCATGTGAACACCTTTGTAGATGACAACGAGCCAGCAAAATATCGAATTATTGCTACGATGAAGTCTTAAAAAAACCAAAACAATGATCATTTTTTTGTGAATTAGAGATTGACAGAAGAAACTAATAAAATTCCATAATATTTTCCCATAAATGCATTTTCATGGGAGATTACCTTGAGCTTTCCGCTTATTAATGCCAATATTTTCGAACATCTGTGAACTGTCACTAGTAAAATCACAATTAATGTCTATTGGGAAGGGGTGAACGTGGCAGGCATGGACGAGAATTAAATATTCTTTGGTACCTTTTTTAAGCTCGGAGTCCGCGCTGGAATTGTAGATCACCCAAGTTTCGGATGGAAGATGTATACTCGAAACATGGGGAATGAGAGTTTGATAACTATTATCAGACAAATCGGTAGGTGCGGAAACTAACAGATCTCCCTAGATCCACCTGGATCTAGAACAAAAAAAGACAGGACACTACTCTTTCCCTAAGTTGTAATCATTGAATCTACTAGTAGAGAGGAACAAGTGACATACCTTTAGATAGATTCCTTAAGTCTCTGTTGTTCCCGCTTCGCTCCGGTGCTCTTGTGCAATCAAGTCCAAGACAACACAAACCAACCAAAGTGAAGATAACAAAGTATATTCAATTTCAACCTATGCATATGATCAATGAGTTACGCAATAAAATAATAGTGATTTTATGGGAAAGGGACATGCCTCTGTATCATATTAAATTAAAGTAGAAGATTACAACATGATCGCCTTGATGTCGCAAGCTTCCTTTCAGTGACCCTTGGTTCCAACACACACACTTGCTCTACAATTGCATGAACAAGATCTGACACAACTTGATAGGCCTAGTGGCGTCTTCAAGATTCTATTCAAGCAAAGTTCCTCACACAATTCTTTCACCAATTCTTCATTCAATCTTGCTTAACCTTTTCCATGAGAAACCTTTCAATATATAGAAGAAGGAGAGATAGTTACATGGATGAGAATGATCCCACCAAATATGAGAAGTCATTAGAATGCCAACCATACGAATGCCAACTCAATTTCTAGAAGATTCCCTTCTAGAACCCTCAAGACTTCTTCTCTTTTCCAAGCTTAAAAATAGGCTTGCACCCTATCTATGGAGCATACTGTGAAAAATTCACACCCTAAGTGTGGGTGGCCTGCGAGAATCAAGCATTCTCGCACCCTAGTATATAGGTAGCCTGCGAGCTCACTTTAAAAATGTGTTTTTGGAAGAAGACAACAGTCATTTTTCTCAGGCAAAAAGGCCTTGTTGGGAGCCTGAATACATCATTGTAGAGACATCACCAGAGTGACCAAAACCATGTATAACAGAATTCCCCCCAAAGTATGAGGCCGAAACTTATGACAGCTGAAATACTTTGTAAAATACATGTGTGTGTCAGAGACCAAGGGCGCACCTAATCGGAAACCTGCAAACAATCAAGCATCTGCAAAATATAATACTAGTCCTGAGGTAGGCATTCCCATGCTCAGATCACTAATGAATGAAATCATAAGCATAGGTCATGGCCACCAATCATACACCGTGGATCCATGCCGTCAAAATGCTACATAGCCACCAGGAATACATTGTGGATATATGCAAAAAATGCTACATAGCCACCAGGAATACATCGTGGATCTATGTGAAAAGAATTGAATTAAGATGACATAGCCACATGACATACAAAGTGGATCTATGTGCTGATACAAATCATAGATACTCCATTGTAGCCTAGATCAAAATATGAGACCCAGGGTCTTCAATCCTGTCACCTGAAAGTATGAATATAGCCATGAGATTACATGTGTTGAAGTAGAACATGGTAGAAATCACTTGATTACCAGTCATTAATGAAAACTGTTAACAAGTGCGAGGGAAATAACCATTGATGTCAATGACTCCCAAGGTACCAAAGCATAATCCAAACGAATGTGAATACATGAGCTGAAGTCGAGCACTCGGTGGAATCTCTCTATCAGGAATCAATGATGTGAACCCTTGTCGACAGTGAGGAGACCTGCCATTAAGGCATGCAGGTTCCAAGGTACTGAATGATTTCTAAGTCTTATTTTTGGATAATGAGTTGGAGTCGACGGAATAAGACTGTCACAGGAGGGCCTTGATGTATCCCCCATCAATGACACAAAATAAGTGACAGATTTTGAGGGTGAAAAAGAGTATGAATGCAAGCTGAAACGGACACAGGGAAGGTCGACATAGTAAGAATGGAAAACTATAGATGGCCAACTCAATAAAATTTTTGTGTGAACTTCTCTTGAAAATATGAACGACACGACCAAGGACTTGGCAGCACTGAATTAAAGACAACCCAAGACATGACCTTGTAGCAAGTCGAATGAGAGACAAATGGATTTCCCAACCTGGATTCAAATGATGAATAGGGAGTGTCATGTTCAAGAGCGACGCTTATTTCCATTAATATGAAAATGAAAACATATCTATTGTGGGGTTATTCTACCCTACAGACTAACAAGCTAGGGCTTAAAGTTGTATGCAGATCATGACCCATTCTCCTAAAGCTTGAGGAAAGGCTAAAGGGTTGGGACAAAACGGATTCGGCAATTGGGCAGAGTTTCTTTGCTATGATTTTCCTCCTTTGAATAGTACCCCTACCCCTTCTTTTATAGGCTAGAAGGAGCTAGGGTTTTAGATGAACTCTCGGCCATGCATGGCGGGGAGTTCCAGTTAACTGACCAAAAGCTTCTCGTTCCGTCGGCAAATTTCCTGATTTTTTGCTTTGTTAGGTAAACGCGGGCTGTAGTGGGCCAGCCAACATTCCAACGCATGTAGCAGAAGGCCTGCCAGCGTTCCAACGTGCCCAGTGATAGGTTAGGGTGTGGGTTACTTAATTTAGGAGGTTTTTGAAGAGTCTGTTCAGCATGGCTTTGGCAATGAAGGGCAATGAGTTGGCCTGATGCCAGGTAAGCATGGATAGTGAAATTTAGGGTTATAACAGATGCCCCCTAATGTGTGAGGTCAGAAGAG
>CBVK0101998118.1:0-11946 GCA_900067695.1 Picea abies | reverse complement strand
TCAGAAGAGCATCTGATGGCCGAAATACATTACCAATTCTTTACCAATCTATACTAATATGCTGAATGAGTGAGCCCAGGATTCAGGAATCAGGAGGTGCCATCTGCAAAAAATATCAAATGTCTCACCGAGGCGGGCATACCCATGCTCGGGATAAATAAGAACCATGGCTACCAATCAAATACACTGTAGATCCATGTCAAATAACTATAAAGAGTAGCCGCGAACAATACACAGCGAAGCTACATCTTGAAATCAGAAAGATATACATAGAAAGTATCCAGCTCTCAGAAGCTAATTCAGCCTGATGGTTGTACTTCAGAGCTCAAGCAACAACTTCAAAATCTTCTAAACTTAGGTAGGAGTGTAATATGAGTGTACGACTGCACTACCCAGAGGTCTTTGACGGCTCGTCGGTTGTGGACTTGATAATATTGATGATCGGACTGAAGGCTTCAGTGATTTCGAACAAAGACTTGATTGGACGTTCAGGATGGCCGGGTATGCGGACAAGAGACATATTGCAGAGGGGCCGACTCAGGCTAAGTAACAAACTTCACTTGGACAATAGCACGACAAGTGATAAGACTCAGGCAACATATCTGTAATCATAAGTCTACGAAGCAGGAGGCAACACAAACTCTCCATATGTTTGGAAGAGTAACCAAACGGTGGAGGACACAACTCAATATAGCGAGCTAAGATTCCTAAGGTTGTACTACATCCCAAATTATGATGAATCAAATGGACAGATGTGTTTTATCCAAGGGCGACTCATAATGCTGCCAATAAAGAAAATACTTTTCCCGTCCTCTTTTTGGGGTATATTTGATTTTTTTGTTCTTTTTGAGTAGTTTGAAAAGAATAAAGGAATATTACGTTACAGTGGAGGAACGAGCATAGCAAACATACAAGCTCAAGGCACAAGGACAAGACTGATGTTCTAGGGATTAATACTCGGGAAAAATCCTCCAGTGGCCAAAGGTGTTAAGACGCAAAAACAAACTGTTACTAGGCTGATGGGTAAAGGATGCAAATGTGATTGATAGAACACACAATGGTAACGTCCTTCGATGTAAGTTTAACGAGCCCAGAGAAGGGAAGCTCGGTGATTTTTCATGTTTAGAGAGTCTAAAAAAGAATAAAAGGAAACTCCATTGGGGTACCTTTTTCGTCAATAGTCTAGTGGGTTCGAAAAAGGGATAAACTAGCACCGACTAGACGTCAATTCAAAACCATTTTAACGAGTGTGAGAAGGACAAGATCACTCGGATATTTTTTCAATTTTAAGGAGTCTGAAAAAAGCTTAACTATGGACTCCGTCAGGAATACTCTTCTGGGCCGTTTTAACAAGTGTGAAAGAATAAGGTCACTCGACAATCTTTTCAATTTTAGGGAGTTTGAAAAGAGCTTAACTATGGACTCCGAGGGGGTTTCTTTTTCATAAATTTAGTCCCTCAGGCCCGAGAAAGGAATAAAATTATACCTGAGGATACTCTTCTAAAGAATTGGAATTCGATAGAGTATTCCTTTGTTTGTACAGTTGACAGTCCGGACCGAAAAAGGGGTAAACTACCACCGGACAGACGTGACTTCAAATTTCAGTTTAACGAGCATGAAGGGTCACAAGATCGCTCGGAAATCTTTTCATGTTTAGAGGGTCTGAAAAGGGCTTAAAAGGAGACCCGTTATGTTTTGGGAGTCCGGAGGGTAAGACAAAGAGTGAAAAAGACCCATGAAAATGAGGCTCAAACTCATATTCAGGAAAGACTATGCGGACTCCCGAGCCTACTATGTTGTCAGAAACGGCATGGACACCATAATGCAACCAGGAACTACCTAGGGCATCCATGTTTTGGTAAGCTCTACCACCCAGTTGCGACACTTCTAGAGAAGAAATGATGGTTCTGTGGCACAACCGGAGGGGATCGATCCTATATCGTAAAAACAAAAGGCAACGAGATGCAACAATGGGGATGAAATCCTACCCTATATGCTCAGGTTGACTTTTGAAATTTTTTTTATGGACCGTCCTTATGTATATTTTTTTTTATTTTATGAAACTCAATGAAAAATGTCCCAATACCTGATCAAATCCTTCCCATATAACTCCGGAACCACTCAAAATGGTTTTTGGTATAAAGAAACTGATAAAAGGGGCCAAAAGGGAGACAAAAAGAGGCCAAAAAGTCTATAAATAGAAGCTGGCAGCTCATTATCACTATTGTTGATTTGGAAATTGACTCTGGAGCCAAAAAACCCCCTTTGTCAGAGATTGTGATTCTGGGAGCTACAGTGGACCAAACGGACTTCTGCTTGGACCAAGTAAGTACAAATTCCCTCCTCTTGCATTTCAATACTTCATTTAATGTTTTTGGGCGCGTTTTGGGGGTGGCCGTCGCCCTCCAAGGGGTCGGCCCTAGTAAAACACGGGCTGTCCAGGGATAGCCCACGAGTACCCGCGCGCAGGGTCAAAACTGTGTGCGGGTACCCGCGACTGTCGCCTCGACAGCCCGCGGGTTACCCCTGTGCAAAAGAAAAATGAGTTGGCAAGATCTAACTCCCCTTTTTTTTTGTTTTGTGCTTGACAGGATGTATGTTCATTGGAGAGAGAGAGAGAGCATGAGGCTGCCAATGAGACAATGGCTGCAGATCTGAATGTGATGGCCGTGCTAACGCAGTGTGGCTTGGTGAAGTTTTTCTTATGTCCATTTATGTGTGCTCAACCAAGGCTGCTGAATGCCCTGGTTGACTATTGGCACCCCGATGCAGAGGCATTTATGATAGAGGGGCAATCCTTGGTGCCCACCACCGAGGATATCTACTTTTTGAGGGGCCTCTCAAGGAGAGGGGAACCCGTGAACTTTCAGACGTTTCCTGCGGGGCCGAGCAAAGTCTTGGAGTTGATAGCGGAGTACTGTGAGGCCAGGACCAAGCAGGTATCTTCCTCGGTTCCCGCGAGCAGGATTACCAGCCTCACCTTCCAGACCATTTTATCACTTATTGGGTAGATTACCGGCTCTGCAGCCGTGCATCAGGCTTCGCGCGCACAGATGAACTGTGTAGTTCAGTGCATGAATGCACAAATATATGACTGGAGTACCACACTACTAGAGAACATGAAGAGGCAATTGACTGATTGTCGTCAGCGGACACACAAGAACTTCGGGTTCGGGACTATCCTGTGTTCATTTTTCTTTGAGAGAGTTCCATGCTTTAGTCCTCGAATGACAGTACGAGGACATCTGGCGACTTTCCTGGCAGTATGTAGATGGGCAGCATTACTGCCAGGATAGGGTGGTGGAAGGACCATGGAGGCCTTCAACGACGACTTTTTTGCTTGGTTGTCATGACAGATCCCCGCTATCGAGGACTACCCATATGCGGGGATCGACTTTTCTAGAGATCCAGCGATACCAGTGCCTCCTGGTGAGGAGCGAGGGGAGATGGGTAAGTCTCCACCTATACAGTTTTTTTGTTTGTATATGTAATTTGTATGTCTTTTTGATATATATATCATGTTTTTGGGTAACAGAGTTTCTGATGGGTGAACTTTGTGTTGCTTACAGATGTGGGACCCGTGCGGCCTGCCAATTTTGCACGGAACAGGCGCCGCCCACGGCCAGAGGCCGCAGCTGTCACCGCTAGGGGAGTAGCAGCAGCAGGGAACCCTCCAGCAGGAGAGGCTGAGAGGGCCCTTAGGCAGATTGAGTGGAACTTCACTGAGCTCACCCACACAGTTCCCATGATAGAGATAGAGGACTTGCCGCCCTCCATGCAGACTCATTTGGTGGGGTTACCTCGGACATGGGTCCGATTGTTTAGGCATTTGGGTCGGGCTGTACATGAGTATAACAGGGCCCATATGCCCTAAACAACCTTTGTAGACTTTTATGTGCCTCAAGCACTGATATGTATATATATATATATTTGAGGGCATAAGCCCTAGTGACTCGATATGGTTCCCATTTTTTGAGGTGCTTGTGCCCATCTATGTACTCTGAGGATTTTATGACGTATATATATGGTTTTTATTTCTTTTCTGTGTCTTTATGGATTATGCATTCAAAAATGTATTTACATGTGTTTGATCATGATCTTCTTATGTGTGAGAAAGATGCCAATCTAAAATGTGATTAGCTAGAGTATCTGTGATTTGATTTAGACTCCTAGGAACATGAAAATATGTGATATAATAAAAGTTGCATTCCAAGAGACGTACCCTAAGAAATCGTCGGTGTAAATTAGGATCGTGCACATGGTATATTCTGTTTAGCTGTGACACAACCAGTTGAGCATCTAGATAGACCCGGAGACGAGAGATACCCAATGACAAAGCGTCACGAAGCAACTCAATAACTGCGCTATACTCAACAACATTGTTTGTGGTGTCACCTAAGCATATCCCTTCGGAAGATAACAACTGACCCTGTGGTGTAAAAATTACCCAAGCTGCGGAGGCAAGCCTCTGCGTGTGTTGACTAGCACCGTCCGCATACCCAATGAACACCTCGGACTCACTTGACATCTGCCATAGTGACGAAAGATAACATTAATGACACGTCCATGAAACGTTTTTCAAAAGAAATGAAAGAAAGTAATAGCACAAAGACTATACATATGTTACAAAAAGTTACCCACAGTGACGATGCTATGAGTAATACTTCTTGAGTAGAGCCCATTTCTAGGCTCCGCCAAAGCATTCCCCTCAAAATCGACCAGACGATAAGCGCCCTTCTTTAAAACCTCCTTAACAATGAAGGGTCTGAACCACATGGGTTTAAACTTTCCTACCCCCAGGGGGTCCTTATCTTGGTCATAAACCAGAACAAGGTCGCCCTCAGAGAAAACCCAAGGATGAATGGACCTATCATATTGACACTTAACCCTATTCTTATGAGCCTCATTGGCCAGGGCCGCATCGCGATGCTATTCATCAAGTTTCTCAAGGTGTACTAACCATTCTTCAAGTGGAGAAGTGTCTGGCAATAACTGTATTGCCAATTTCAGAGATGGAACTTGACATTCGATGGGCAAGATTGCCTCCAGCCCATAAACGAGTTGGAAAGGTGAGAAATCGGTTGCAGTCTTAACTGATGTTCGGTAAGCCCATAATGCCGAGTATAACATCAAATGCTAGTTGGATTTGGCTGAGTTGATGGTTCGTTCTAGCATTGTCTTAAGAGTTTTATTAACAGCTTCCACCTGCCCATTGGCTTGGGGATAGTAAGGTGAGGAATGTTCCTGTCATAACCCAAGCTTTGATATTAACTCGGACATCATTTGATTCTAAAAGTGACTGCCATGGTCAGTGACAATCTCTCTTGGGACTCCGAAACGTGCTATGATCTGGTTAAATAAGAAGAGAGCTGCAGTCTCTCCATCATCTTTGAACGTCGGCATAGCTTCGACCCACTTAGTGAAGTAGTCGACAGCTACAATGATATAACGGTGCCCCCTTGCTGATGGGGGGTTGCATGTAGTGTAATCGATTCCCCATTTAGTGAAGGGGCCGATGGTCATGACCGAAAACATAGGAGCGGGATGTGCCCTCATATTTCATGAGAAGACTTGGCACGGATGGCACTTCTTGACCGACTCGATATAGTCTTTTATAAGCGTGGGCCAAAAGTAACCTACTCGTAAAATCTTTTGGGCTGTTGCCAACTTGGATAAATGACCACCACAAGCTCCTGTATGACAATCGTTGAGCACTATGACGGCCTCCTCATGAGTGAGACATCGACGCAAGATACCATCTACACCTCGCCGATACAAAGTATCATTGAGTATAAGATAGTTCTTGGCCTGATGGCGTATCCGCCGATGCTCATCATGAGAAGCAGAGGTAGGACACTTCAAAGTCTAGAGATAGATCAGTATATCTCTGTATCAGGGGTCAGACGATTCAATCAAAAACATATCCCCCGGATAGGCAATTCCTCAGGTACAACGTTACCTGACTCAACCGGAAGTTCCGAAATAAGTTCTGCAAAGACCAGTGACTTTTTGGACTTGGGTGAAACGAAGTCTAAGTCAAATTCTTGGAGGATGACCATCCATTTACTGATTTTTCCACCGATAACTCGTCGTGTCAACATATACTAAAATGGATTCACGATAGCGACGACGGTGGTCTTGCGAAACAGAACATAGTGACGGAACCGTTGAACAGCATGAACTGCTGCCAACGCAAGTTTTTCGAGATGGGTATAATTAAGTTCCAGTCCTACGAGGCCTTGGCTCAGGTAGTAGATCATGTATTCAGAAAACGAATCATCTTCCTGAACTAAAACCATGCCTATGGTTGACTCTGCAGCAGCCAGATATAATAGGAAATCCTTGTTATAATTCGGTGGCCGTAGCAGAGGTGCGGTTGTAAGGGCGTGTTTCAATGTGTCAAAAGAGCGCTGCGCTGCTTCGTCCCAGAGAAAAGGAATGTCTTTCTTCAGTAAACGCATGAAGCCCTTGGTGATTTCGGCATAGTTGGCGATGAAGCGTCGTAAGAAGTTTGCCTTGCCTTGAAGACTTTGAAGTTGTAAAATTGTGCATGGGGGGGGAAACTGGACTATTTCCTCCACCTTAAGAGGATCAACCATGATCCCCATTGTTGAAACGATAAAACCTAACAAACGTCCTGACGTGACGCAAAAGCTGCACTGGTTGGGATTTAAGCGAATCCGGAAGTAGCGACAGCGTTCGAAGATTAGTCGGAGGTGCATAGGATGATCCTTTCTCTTGCGAGAGTGTGATGCTAAATCATCTAGATAGGCCCCGGATATATGTTTGAGGTCATGAAATGAAAAAGACATGGACCGCTGGAAAGTGGCTCCAGCGTTCTTGAGACCAAAAGACATTTTTCGATAGGCGAATGTACCCCACGGAAAAATGAATGCCATTTTGTGTTGGTCCTCAGGTTTGATTTGGATTTGGTTATAGCTCGAGAAACCATCCATGAGCGAAAAGGCTTCACAACCGGCGCACTCATCAATGATCTGGTCGATGAATGGGGTTGGATAATTATCTTTTGGATACGCCTTGTTCAAATCACGGAAATCGGTACAGACACGAATCGTGCCTTGTTTTTTATCGACTGGCACGGGATTTGACACCCATTGAGTCAAGTGAATAGGGTATATGAACCCTGCCTTAAGAAATTTCTCAACCTCAGCTTTGATGGCTGCTGCTTTCCTTGGATTAACTAGACGAAGTTTTTGTCGAATAGGCTTAGCGTCCGGATACGTAGTGATCTCATGTTCAACTATTTTCGGATCAATGCCTAGAATTTCCTCGTAAGACCAAGCAAAAACATCGCGGAATTCTTTAAAAAGATCCATGTAAATCTGAATCTCTTCGAGGGAGCAGTCCACTCCGACGAAGACATTCTCCACGACGTCAGGGTTTTGGGAGATATTGATAGGTATCGTGGCAGCGATAGTTGCCATGTTTCCCTCAGCATAAATATCCTGTGTAGCCAAGAGGTTAATGGGACAAGGCTGATCTCCCGTCATGGTGATAGTGAATTCTCCTGCCTCGATTCGGTGTAACTCCAGGAGGAAGTATGATCTGTGATGAAGATCTTCCTAGGGTTTGTCTGGACCAGTCATTGCTTCGATTATGGCTTCGTCCGAAGGCAAGACTAAATCTAACGAATCGATGTTGACAAGAGAATCCTGAGCCCAGATAGGCTCAAGGAGTGGATCCAACTCTGGTGCAAGAATCGGATCAGGAGTAGCTGAAGTTTGCTAAACCAAAGAGTACGCTACTTCAGTGCCCGACAAGGGCGTAGACATGCCTGCATGCCCTGTCACATCCATCATGTTTGATGGGGAAGGAAGAGTCCACGGATCCTGAAAGTAAGTCGTGCGGAACGACGAAACATGGAAAATCTCAGCCTTGTGGTGAGTTGATATAAACTTGACATCGCTATGCAGAGGTGGGTAATCGAAAGTACCCATCAAAGATGGGCACAAACCAACTCCTACATTAACGACACCGGCTTGAGGATTATCAACCATGGGAACTGTGGATGCCCCCAAAGCTGGGTCAGGTCGAGAGAAGGATAACTGATCAATGGTCACTATCCGACCTTCACGTGGAAACAATAAGACGTGGAAAACTGTAGCGACCACTGCTTGCATTGCATAAGTCCAACTACGACCTAACAATAGATTGTAGTCGATGGGGGCATCAACTACCTCTACTTCGATGCACATGGTATTTCCTCCTAACTGTACAGGGAAAGAAGGAATGATGCCATGCGGTTGGAATGAACGGCCATCGAATGCAGTAAGGAGAGTAGGTGACAGAGACAACTCAGGTTGACCAATGGATTTCCAGCATGCTAATGACATAACGCAAGTCGAAGCGCCCTCATCTATCACCGTGTGGAAGATATTCCGTGTAAAAGTTTTCGTGGGATGAGCCACTACTATCTGAAACGTGACGTGGTAAGGCAAACGAGGTTTCAAGTCAGTCGTGTCTAACATGATGGTACCCGGGTTACAGGTTTCAGTAGAGCCTAAAGCAGTCAACAAGGCTTTTCTCTAAGCAAGGAAACTTTGGAGGACCTCCAAAGTAGACATAGAACAAGGGGTTTGGGATAAATCTTCCACCACAGAGTAGTTCTGGGCGGCCCTTGTGTTTGGATTGTGAGAAGCCCTCTTAAACGCACCTTTTGGGATGTGTGTCATTATTTCACCCAACGTCTTCTCGATCTGTAGAGGAAGAGATGGGATCTCGACTTCTTTGCCCTTCTCAAAGGCGCTTGGTTTGTTATAGTCGTGTGCTCTAGTCATAATGAAAGCATCACTTTTCACCATATATACGTTCGGGGAAGATGGATTGTTTGGGGGAGGGTAGTTTTCTTGGCTGCCCCCCTCGGTACTTGCAGAGGCTTGAGTTAAATTTTGCCCATGCCGAAAGGGGTTAGTCAACACAGCTTGTTGTTGCTGCGTGACAAACTTCTGGGCTTCTGCAAGTCGAGGGCATAGGTGGGTTGGGTGGTCTTCCGCACATAGGTTGCACGGATATGTTATGAACATAATATATATAAATAAGATGTTCATAACATAATAATTAGTTAGTAAATAGTTAGTTAGTAAATAGTAATTATTAGTAATGAAAGGACATGTTATCGAAAAGACATGTCTAGTGATTTTGCCCATGTTGAAATGGATTAGTCAACACTACCTGTTGTTGCTGCTTGAAAAACTTTTGGGCCTCTGCAAGTCGAGGACATAGATGGGTCAGGTGGTCTTCCGTGCACAAGTTGCATGGATACCTTGCCTTCTATTTTTCAGTGTTGTCCCCACCAACATTATCGTTGGGTTTTTTATCCGCCTTACCCTTCTTTCATTGTTTTTTCTTCCCTTCAGGCTGCTGGGTGGCCTTTGGGGTAGTCGACTGTACTGTGTGTACTTCTGATGTTTGGGTAGGGGGAGTAGCCTAATAAGTAGTTTGGCTGGCCGCTGTGTGTTGTATGGATAACTGCTACAACTATTTTGTCAATTGCTCAATGGGCTTGGTTTGTGCTGAATCGACAATACCATCGGCATGTGGTCCAACTTTTTGTCTAGTTTTATCCAGTATTGAATGTGGCGCATCTGGCAAGATGTTGTATAATAAATCGGACTGAGAATAGATGAGATCAAACTGTTGAGCCCTCATGATGGCATCTTCTTCAGAGAAAACTCAGAATATCGCGATGTCTTTGAATAACTATGGGACCAAAGACTTAAGGAACCACTCAAGCAGGAATGCTGGTGGGACTGGTACCTTGATTAAACTCTTCTAGCATCTCCACTCTCAGATGTGATCAGAGATATGGTCCGTTGTTGTCTGTTTGAAATTGGTGGGTAGATCTATGCCAGCGTCGTATCTCACAGGTAACTAGAAATGATTAAGGAAAGCCATCGCCAGTTTGCGAAAAGAAAAGTATCTTGAGCGATCGAGCTCAATGTACCATTTCACAACACTCCCAATGAGAATACGTTGAAACAATCGCAACTGTATGGAGTCATCTTTCAATAAGTTAGATGAGCACCAAAGATGAAAGGTAGTCACATGATCTCCTGGATCTTCATTAGGCTTGGATTCAAACTTTGGAATGTCCAAAGGCAAGTTAGTCGGCATAGGAGGCCAACGCAGATCGTGACAAATATGGTCATTCAACAACCTTGTCAAATCTGGCAAGTGTAAAGTTGCCAGGAACGGTAGTTTGGGTTGCTGCTGATAACCTGGGAAAAAGGGACCTGGAGTTTGAATGGCACCAGGTTTCCAGGAAAAGTTTGGCTGCTGGCCTGGATTCTGGTAGAAACCATGGCCCTAGCCAGCGTAAGAATTTTGCACATGTGGAGACATCATCGGCTGATTTCCCAAATAGGACATAGATTGTTGGGAATGCATTGTATTTGAAGGACTTTGGGAAGGATTACCCCATGCCGGTCCTGTGGGGAGAGGCATAGTAGTCTGTCCAGGGTTCCATTTATTGTGGAAAGAATTACCCCAGATCGACATTCCCGAGGAGGGAACAGATCCTTGCCCTGAATTCCAAGGTCCTGCTAGGTTTGCCCCATGTGCAGGAATAGTACCCTGCACAGGAGTAGATTGTCCAAAAATGGGGTTGCCCCCAGTTGGGAAAGCGGATTACGAGAAGGTGTTGTTACCAAATGTTCCGTTCCAAGAAAATGGTGTCGAACCTATCGACATACTATGTAAAGGTGGTCCTTGACTCCCCACTCCAAATAGACTATTGTGTGTATGTTGCTCAACGGATTGTTGATGCGAGCCACTGAGTGAAGGGGACGAAGGAGGNTCCTCTGTAAGGAAAAACATTAAAAGGGACATGAGTTCCGCCCAAGTGACCTTGCAGAGGAGCGCTAGAGCTCCCTGCCCCTAGACCCAAAGTCTGTAAAGTGGAGTAGGAAAGTACAGGACTTGTACCCAAACTAGGCATCCCATATGAGAACGGAGGGCCTGTCGCACTTGGTGTGAAAGGGGTTGTGGCCGCCGCCAAAGACGGGTTCGGACCACTGTGCGAAGTAGTCGTGGTCAAGACCATGGTGGCTCGGAACGATGATGGTGGGTTAGGAGATGAAAGCTCTCATATGGTGACAACTGTGGTGGGAATTGAAGAATTCCCAGAAGGAGTAACAACATTTGTTTCCATTGCTATGTGCGACACTGTCTGGCGCTCGTGAAATTGAATTGGTACAATAAAAGGTGCCAAGAAATCAATGGTTGGGGTTTCAATCAAGCCAAGAGCGGTTGCTTCAAGGTCTAGAATGGTCGATTCCTCCAGGGGTTGTTCGGGCACAATAGGTTGTAACCCGATCGTTTCAAAAGACCCTTGTTGGTCTAGCTTCCGCCTTAATGGTGGTGGGGGTGGCTCCAGTGTAACCGGCGACAGGCCAAGAAGCCTTCGTGATCGACGGAGCTCGGGATCCTCCACTATGTGAGAAGATACAAGACACTCTAAGGTAGTCTAAATGCTCAAAAGTAACACCCACTACAAAAAAAATCCCTAGAAGATAAGATAAGGAAACACTAAATTAATTGGAAGAACAGTTACAACAACCAACACTAGAGAAACTTAACGATGCAAGTAAAACTCGAACACGGAAGCACCCTCCAGGTATACTCTGCAAAGCATGGCCTGATGTCTGTCCTAGGTACTGTGGTATACCCCCGCAGTCACCTGTGTATGTCCCTAACAAAGATTGGCAACTAGGTTGCTAGCATGCGAACAATCACCAGGCGGGTACAGTCGAAAGTCGAGTAGACCAAAATGAGCAGGGTATCGAGCCCGAAACCTATCAAGGGTATCGAGAGAAAATGGTCCGGAAGACAACTGAGGACCTTGAACAAATTCGAGACCCACGAAGCCCCGTGGCAAATGCAAACGACGGAATCCCAAAACAAGCCCTCTATATGTGTTCTCCACTA
>CBVK0101998053.1:0-12798 GCA_900067695.1 Picea abies | reverse complement strand
GTCAAATCGACTTGGGAGCTGATCCATTAGTGGTTGGGAGGCCGACCAATTTCAATAAATGCGTCGTTTAGCAGGCGCGTGGGTTTTTCGCCCAAAAACCACGCCTTGTGCACATATGCACGCATTGTACGAAGCTATTATGCGCATACGTGCACATGCCCAGAGGATGTAAAGCGCCTTTCAATTTTTTGGCCATTTTGTGTAGTTTTGACCTCTTTTTGCAATGTTGTGGCATTAATCTTGTGCCACGAATGACTCCAATCCTGTTTTGATGATGTGGAGTTCTTGTCGCCACGTGCGGATGAAATTTCAGTGATAACAATGTGGTTCTATACGCCCATAGTATTGTTGGTACCTTGAGATCCCGATCATCCCTGTTGACGTTGTATATCTTTGTCAAGGCGTTTTCTAGGATTTTGTTGAAGGATTCTACTATGCCATTTTCCTATGGATGATACGGTGTTCTTTTCTAGTGATGAACTTCAAACTCTTCTAGCATTGCTCAGATGGTGTTGTTTATGAAGTGTGTTCCTTGGTCTCTCATCAAAATTCTTGGGCACCCAAATCTATTAACTACATGTTCAAACAAAAAGTGTGCAGTTGTCTCTGCACTGCAATCTTTTACTGGCGCAGCTTCTGCCCATCTTGTTAGGTATTCTGTCATGGTGATAATGTATATCACCCCCATTATTTTGGATGGTGGGTTAATAGGTCCCACGAAGTCTATCTCCCATTTGGAGAATGCCTGAAGTCTCACTTGTGGTCATAGTGGCATCTCATCCCTTCTATTGGGTTTGCCTACCCTTTGACAGATGTCACATTGTTGACCGTATTATTTTGATTCTCTGTGGATCATTGGCCACCATAATCCTATGTGTAGTACCTTCTGCGTAGTAACGTTTCTTTCATAATGCCCTCCTGCTATTCCCTCGTGGGCTTCTGCTAAAATTCTTGGTCATTCGTGGGCTAGTACATACCTTCGTAAGATGCTATCTGCATCCATCTTGTATAGATGTCCTGCAATCAATTGATATTTAGCTGCATGGAATACCAGGTTCTTCTTCTATGCAGTGGTATATTCTTGCGGCACAATACCTATGTTTAAGTACTAGATGATCTCTGTGAAATGATCGTCAGTAATTTGTAATGAGAATAGTTGTGCATCTGGAAAGTTGTCTTCTAAATTCATTGCTTCCTCTCCGTTTGTGACCATCGATAGGTGGTCATGCCCTGCATTCATTTTTCCTAGTTTAACTATTACCTCAAAGTCAAATTCTTGAAATAGTAATAACCATCGACATATTCTTTCCCCCAACACTGGCTTGTTGACTAGGTATTTCAAGATAGAGTGATTTGTAAACATCTTAAAGTGTTTTCCCAATAGGTAATGTCTATACTTTTGTAGTGCATAAACCATAGATAGGCCTTCTGTTTTTGTTGTGTTATAATTCTATTCTGAATATGATAATTTTCTACATGAAAATGCTATCGGGTGGTCCAAGTCTCCTACTCCTAGTTGTGCCCAGATAGCTTCAAGTGCTATTATTGATGCATCTACATGTACCTAAAATGTTTTCTCCCAATCTGGAAATACCAATATTGGTGTAGTGACCATATTTTCCTTTAGAGTATCCAGACCGTGTTAGCATTTGTTGTTCCATTGATACTTTGCATTCTTTCTTAACAATTTTTCCATTGGTTTTGTAATCTGTGCGTAGCCTTTGATGAACTTCTTGTAATATCCTGTATGTCCTAACGTTTCTCTGAGTTGGCGGGCTGTTTTTGGTGCAGGTAGATTAACAATGACTGCGATTTTGGCCAGATCCACCAACAAACCCTGTTTGCATACTATGTGTCCCAATAGTATCCCAAACGGTGTCCCAAAAATGCATTTCTTGATAATTAGTGATATCTAGCACTATCTACATCGTTCTAGCATCAGTCGTAACACTTCCACATGATTTTTTAATAGGCTATAGACCGTCCAATCATCTAGGTATACTTCAAGGCATTGATGGATGAACTCCTTAAATGGTGCGATGAACACTCTTGAAATGATCGTGGGTGCATTCTTCAGTCCAAACGGCATGACTGTATACTGATAAGATCCCCATTCCGTCATGAATGTGGTCTTGTGTATATCCTCCTGTGCTATCTTAATCTGATGATATCATGAGAATCCATCGGTAAATGAGTAGGCTTCATGGCCTCCTAAATTCTCGAGTACTTCATCCGTGAACAGCGTGGGGAATGGGTCGTGTAGGCATGCATCATTCAACTTACTCAAGTCGATGCATATTCTTATCCCTCTTCCCTATTTCTTGTCCTGTACTGCCATCATACTTATCCATTCTGATTCTTCGACTGGTTCGATGATACCAGCCTTGAGCATCCTGTCAATCTCATCTTTAAATTTTTGTTTATATATGGGATTCATTGTATATGGTCATTTTTTAATGGGTCTCACATCAGGTCTGAGTGGTATCTTCATTTATCCTAATTCTCCTGCTATGCCTTTCATCTCTGTAAAGGTTGTGGGAAAAATTTCGTTGTATTCGTGAAACAATTCCGTGATGATTTCTAGTGTCTATTTGTCCTAGTAGTCTCCAATGTTGACCATCTTGGGCCACTCGAAAGTCCCTATGTTAACCTTCTTTACCTTGATTGGTGAAAAGATGACCTCTTACTCTAAGGGTGGTCCTTCCACATCTCTCTCGCCTTCGACTTATTTGAATTGAATATTGCGCAGATTGTCTTCATCTAGAGCTTCCTCCTGTACATGGTAGCATGACATTAGATCATTGACTATATTCTTATTTCATTGTTGTACCTATGTGATAGTTTCTAATTCTGCTTCTTCGATGAATATGACGTTTCTGATCCATTTCAGGGCTGCATCTATGTTGGGGTTCTCATGGTCAAATGAGAAAGTGATTGTAAAGTTCTGTTGGAGTGTTATCCATGTATTGGTTCCTTTACGCATTTCCTGTTCCATATACCAATTTGTTGGTATGCCCTCTAAAGTATAAATGAAGTGGTGAGACCATTCCTCTAGTGGCATCATTTTCCACAGCATTTGGCATGCCTCTAAGTGTTCTGTTGGTGTGCCTAGTCTATCATATTTCTCTTGTTTGTCACCTGTTTGTTCTGCTCTGAACCTTATGCGTAGTAATCACTTAAATTGGTACCAATCTATGATAGTTTCATTGTGTGGACCCCACCATCTAGCGGGCGTAGCCTTTAATGATAAATCCAGCGCTAGCAATATCTAGTTTTCTAGTACCTCGTCTTCATATTGTGTCAAGAAATTTTCCAAATCGTTTAACCTATGAAAGTTGGGTGGTTCTTTGATTTCTGTGCCAATCCAGCTTACTGCGTAGTATATTTTGGCACACCTTCTCATAGATACTTCGTGTAGTCTTTGCTGCCAGTTTTCTAACCCGGTGTCTGAGTCTGTTGTGCATGGAATAGTTTTATGTAATCTGCATCGCGTGTAGTTGTTTTGTACAACTAGCTGAGCTCTTCTAAATCCAAGCAAGTGGGTTCTACGAACTTCTCACCTTCTGATGGGTGATGGGTCGAGTGGGGCTATGACCCTGTAGTCCCCTGAATAAAATGTCATTTTTATGGTTTTAAAGGTAATTATGGCCTGGTTGTCGAATGCCCAATCCAGACCAAGTAGTGTCGGGTAAGGTGTTGTGCCATCTACTATTTTGATGACTTTAAAGTCTGCCATAGTGTGCACCCCATCTAGGTCTATCGTCACTCCTTTCAATCTACCTATTAGTAGGACTCTATGTTGATTTTCTAGTTTTAATTGAACGATTGAATATCCCAGTGTAGGTTCTCCTATGCATTGCCATGTAGATTTTGGTAGTACATTTACTTCGGATCCTAGATCTAGTATAATATATCCCATATTGAAATCCCTAATGTTAGCATTTAATCTAAATTCCCTGCTTGTTCTTCTTCTTGTGTGTAGGTGGTTGACAGTTTTCAATTCTGGCTTTTGTTTTGTCTCGCCACTACATTTTTCTAGGATGTTTTGTAATATCTTGACAGATGAAGGATCATTCAACATTTTGATACATGATTGCAAAAAGTCTTTGATCATAATTACTTATTCCTTGGGTTGTATTCAGTTGGTATGGTCCATTGATGGAGGCATTTTGTATTCCATAGCTTCCATGCTCTACTGTGTGGTTGAAACAATGTTCTCCTTATGGAATTTTTGTTGGGCTTCTATAAAAATCGCCTTCTCCTTATGTGCGTTGAACTGCTTCTTGGGGTCAGTGTTCTTCTTTATCCACTAGTTCTGTGTTGATTCTTGTCAAACTATGTCGTTCCCTATTTTTGTTCCTCCTCGAGTGACTATATTGATGTTTTGACTGTCATCCCTTGCTTTGATTGAAATCCACTGAATGTTTTGGTTATTTTGGTTCCCTTTTTCCTGAATTTTTCCATGTAATGTCAAGCAGTCCTCCATATCATGGTCTGATGTGTGACAATACATACAAGTTGCTGGTGGTAGTGGACACTCTCGTGCATAATGTCCTATTTTTTGAAAATTGTGACATGTGACAGGTCCTCTATCATGTCTGAAACCTCCTCTGGCTCATCCTTATCCTCTATAAGCCATGCAGTCACCTCGCCATGGGTTGTATTGTGGTCCCTAGTTATACTACATAGAATTGTACTGTGGTTGTGATGGGTTGTACTGTGGCTGCGCGTTATTGTAAGGTTGTGGCATGGTATTATACTTCTACTGTGCCATGTTGTATGGTGTTGGGGCTTGGTTGAACTGTGGTGTTTCTTGCCCAGTCATCATTTCTGCCTGTACTATGTATGCGTCTGATGTTATTTCTTGCATCAGATCCATAGTTCTACAATATTTGTCGTCATGGCCTACTGACTTGCAAAAGGTGCAATATGAGGTCTTGGGGATATTTTGGTATTTCTGCATCATTGTCTAGTGGTAAGGGTCGTGACCCAGTTTCTTACATATTTCGCACCATAATCCTCCCTGTGGTAGTGGGTTTGGCATTCCTGTCACC
Organism: Picea abies; assembly: GCA_900067695.1. NCBI lineage: Eukaryota > Viridiplantae > Streptophyta > Pinopsida > Pinales > Pinaceae > Picea > Picea abies. The sequence continues at coordinate 7,744 of CBVK0101998053.1, read as the reverse complement.
ATATACTGTGCGATTGTTGGGCATTAATTATTATGGTGTCCTTCTGTCCTGCAGGTAGTGCACCAAACTGCTTCTCATTTGTCCTTGTTCTTATTCTATTTTAGCTAAAATGTTAAGTTTTTTAGGTCCTCCTTCAATTCTTCGATAGCCAAGTCCATCTACTGGTACTGATTCTCTTCCAATTGCAAGGCTACCTACAGAGCCTTTGCCTGTGTCTGAAACTTCTGTTGTCATAATGAATATTTTAAGTGTGGGAGTAGTGAGTTGACAAATAGGTTTTGATGTTGCATATCAGTCATAAGGTATTTTAAATTTCCTTTTAACTTCTTGAATCTTTGATCAATCTCCCATACCGATTCTCCTGGTTTCTGTCTTATTTCAATCATCTCATTCATGTATTGATCCTCTAAGCTAGGCTTCTGGAACTCATTGATCAATAGTTTCTTAATGTCGTCCAGTGTCCTTGTCGTTCCACGAACACTGTTCATGTCTAGACTCATGTACCAATCTAGTGAGCGGTCCCTTAGCGTGATCGCTAACTGCGTGAGTTTAGTGTCTTCATCAATGATCTACTTTGCTTCCCAGATATTTTCACAAATGAACAGATGCTTCTTAGGGTCTTCTACTACTTCTCCTCAAAAATATGGTAATCTGATAGTAGGGTCATGTCCTGCCATTCCAAATACTGAGATACTCCCTCCTCCACGTGGTGTAGATAGTTGACTAAGGTTGCCTAAATTGGATCCTCCAGTTGTTTCCCTTTGTGTCGATGTACTTCCTACTGTTGGACTTCCTTCGAAATTTGGTTGTCTAAATGATGGTGTTATTTTTGGTGTATTGGTTGCACATGGGTTTATGGGTTCCATACTGACATTAATATTGAAGGAATGGTTGTATTCTCCTCTTGTTCTTGGGCCTCTTGTTTTCCTCTCATATGCGGCATGCAGGATTTCCTCAATATGCTCCACATCACAAAGATCATTTACCTCTTACTCATCGCTAGCCAATCCCTCCCTCTCAGCAATGGCTCTCTTCTTGGTATTCACCTTATATTGGTAGGGTGCTCCGCTACACGTCATTCCTGATGATGCCAAGATCCACTTGAGTTGGTCGTCATCCATCAATATTGGGTCCAAGGGTTCCTCCTTCTTCTTCTCTGTATCTTTCCCTCCTTCCATTCCTCCTTTCTCTGCTAGTGCTTCCCCCCTTCCCCCATGCGCACAAGGAATTCTAGCTGTATGATTCCATTGTCATCACACCTTTGTTATATAGCAATATCTTGATAGAAGTATATAGTGATCGATTGTACCTTCCTCTAGGTCCTTGTGGGAACTCTTGCTCGATTGCACTATATGACTTTGCTATGTCTACTGTGAATTCTATGATAAAGCCTGCCACAATACTATCAAGCCAAAAATTGACTACGCGGGTGAATTTGTTGTTCGCCTACTGCAGTTGTTGGATCTGTACTAGAGTCCAATCTAGCTGTCGAATCCGGTTCTTGATGTGGGTATCCTTTAACCTTAAGATCCACTCATATAGTAGATGCAAAAATTCATAGAAAAAAACTTCATACAGATCCGTAACTATGTATTTCTCTAGGTATTTACGCGGTGTGATCCTGGGGTTTCTATTGTATTTTTGTGAAAACTCTAGCTCTGTGGTTCTCAACCAACCCTTGATTTATTCTCTCATGGGGTTCCAAGGTCTCAACATCCCCATTCTAATGGTTCATTTCTCTTCCTTCGGTTTGTTATTCATTCCATCTCATTACTCAGCCATTTGTTGTTCCTCTTAACACGAAAATGAAACCATTTGTTTGTTATTGCTTCCCTTCAGGTTTTTTCTGAGTTATTGACCCAGGGTTCATGTCATTCAAGGTTCCAACAAAGCCTCTAAAACTATCATCCCTCCTGGTAAATCCGAAGGCAACAGAATGCCAGAAAGCGCTACGTAGTCTCACCCGAGATAGCTTTAAATGGGTGGTTGTAAGACTCATGTGTTTACAGCCTAGCAAAGAGCATGGGATAGGGGTTTCTCGAATAGGGTCAGATACTATGAGCTATAAGGGAGAGTATTTATTCCTTGGATTCACATACGAATATCCCACAAGTTGATTAAAGTTAACTATAAGCAGATTCATAACCAAGTATTAACTCATTAATCAAGTTTAACCATCAATTATTGAAAGAAAGAAGAATCATGCATACATTTAACACATTACATGAGAGTCACCGTGGTTCACCCCCTCTTGGGCTACATCCACAAATATTTGTCTCTTGTCTCTTATATTACGATAGTTCTACATTTCTAGCGCCTCAAGCTTACAATTCTCCACAAAACTGGGTAAGATCTATGTGAGGAGAACTAGATCGCACCAGAATCCATGACTTGTAGTCTAATCCTCAGATCTCCATCTCCTTGGGTCTCCTTTTCTCAACATCTTAAAAATCAGTTCGTACCCCTCAAAACATTACAAAATATTTCTAACAACCCTATATGATACTTTCGTATCTATATTTATACATTTCAGGCTCTTCAGCCTCTTTCAGAATATTACAAAAACCCTAACCCTTCTTATGTTAGGTATTTCTCCCATACGTGTGCTGCTCCTCCTCCAACTATCACTTTCCTTTGTGCATTCTTTATTTCATGCACACACGCTTCTCTTTTTCCAATTGTTACTTCAGTTTTATGCACACTTTCTTTCCCATGATCATTCTTCTTTCCTCTTCGGCCCAATGACAACAGATGGCGATGATGATTTAACTGTGCCCCCCAACTGAGGTAGGATTAAATTGCATGAAATAAATGCCCCATTTAGAAAAGGGGTCGATGGAAATAATGGGATGTAGCAGAGTGGGGTGGGTGCATGCCGTTTTGTGAAAAACTTGGCAGGGTTGGCATTTTTTGATTGCCTCAATGCAATCTTTGAAAATAGAGGGCCAAAAGTAGCCGACACGTAAGATTTTCTGAGCTGTAGACATCCCAAAAATATGACCGCCACGGGATCCAAGGTGACAGTCATTAAGAATTTGTTCAGCCTCTTCATGAGTCAAACATCATCATAGGATAGTATCAATACTAAGGCGATACAAAGTGTCACCGATGATAAGGTAGTGGCAAGAATGATGGTGAATATGACGATGTTCTTCACGAGAGATATCGAGATGAAAACGTTGGGTCTGGAGATAAAGAATGATATCTCCATACCAAGGGTCGGATGTGTTCATGAGGAACAAAATCTCATTAGGGAGAGGATCTTTGGGCTCAGTATCATCATCAACATGGGAAAGGTCACAGATAAGCTCCACAAACACCAAGGATTTTTTAGGTTTGGACTTAGCAAACTCGAGATCGAATTCCTAAAGGATGACGATCCATTTGGAATATTTGTCCCCAAGAACTTGATGTGTCAGAATGTGATACATGGGGTTGGATTTCATGATAACTGTGGTGGTGCATAGAAAAATGTAATGACAAAATCTATGGACAATGATGACGACTGCTAGAGCCAACTTTTCAACATGTGAATATCGGAGCTCTGGACCAGATAGAATTTTTCTCAAATAATATATCACGTGTTCCTCATCGATAGGGTCGTCTTGAACTAACACCATAGAAATAGTGGAAGTAGAGGATGCTAAGTAAAGGATATTGTCCTACATATAATTTGGAGAATGTAATAGAGGTGCATTGATCAATGCATGTATAAGAGCAGCAAAATATTGTTGAGCAGTGTCTTTCTGCAATAATCACATAAATCCTTTGGTAATATCAGCATAGTTATAAATGAAACGGAGAAGAAAAATTTCTTTCCCCTGCAAACTTTGGAGTTGTGTCAAATTATTAGGTGGAGGTAAAGCAAGGATGGCTTTAATTTTTAAGGGATCCACCTGAATCCGATCCTTGGAAACAACGAAGCCGAGTATTCAACCCGATTTGACAGCATAGATACACTTATGTGAGTTCAAACGAATGCGGTAGAACTGACATCGAATAAAAATAGCTCATAGATGAGAAATATGGTTTGATCGGCGTGATGAATGGGTAGGTAAATCGTTGAGGTAAGGTTCTGCAATATGTTTGATATCGTGGAAAGCATATGATATGGCCCGTTGGAATGTGGCACCAATGGTTTTTAGGCCAAATGGTAGCTTCTGATAGGAGAAATTCCCCCATGGGAAGATGAAGGTTTTCTTATGCTGATCAGCAAGTAAAATGTCAATCTGGTTGTACCCTAAGAAAACATCCATGAAATAGAAAATCATGATACCTGCACAATTATCAATGATTTGGTCGATGAAGGGCATAAGGTAGTTGTCTTTTAGACAAGCCTTATTGGGATCCCTATAGTCAACACAGACATGAATGGTCCCTTGCTTCTTAGTGACCATAACAATATTCGAAACCCATTCTGTCAAAGGGACAGGATAGATGAAGCTAGATTTCAACAATTTCTTAACTTCTTCCTTAATAGCCTTGGTCTTCTTAGGATGGACCGGGCGGAGTTTATGTTGAACAGGTTTTACACCTTTGGTAGGTTTTAATCTCATGCACAATGATCAAAGGATCGATCCCTGGCATTTCCTCATAGCTCCAAGCGAAGACATCACATAATTCTTTAAATAAAGTGGTATAAGAAACCACTTCCTCGGGCAAAAAATTAACACCGAGATTAATATTTTCCATGACACCTTTCTTGATGGAAATGTCAATAACAATTGTAGAGGTAATGTTTCCTAAATTACCCTTAGAAATAGTATCTTGTGTAAGTATGGGTGATTGTGGAAAGTAGACAACATTGGGGGGGAAGATAGAGTGTATATCTTTCTGTATTTCTTCAAGAGGTGGAAGAAAAGAGGATTAATGATGGTTATCATCCCAAGGTAAATCATCAATGCTAATCATTTCCATAATAGATTCATTGGATGGAAATATTTGAGAAATGTAGTCAAAGGAAGATGTCAGGGAATTTAACCATGATGGCATCGAGTAGGTGTCGGGTGCCAAGAGATGTTGGTCATCCGAGGAGGGAGAGGCTGATTGAATAGCATTGTATGAAGCCTCTCTTGGACTAAGTGGCATGGTGTCACCTAGAACATCAAACTCTAGAGGACTAGGTATAATCTAGGGCTCAGATGATTCCAAAGACTGATAAGTCGTAGTCAAAATCATATTCATTGTGGCAATATGAGGCATGGTAGGATGAAGTGGTGTAGGGAAGGTACCCATGAGGGTGGAATATTTTAACAATCCTACACCAACACTTTCATACATGATATTGTGATCTCCCAAGAATGGAATATTGTTGGTAGCGGGAGCGCGAGCGTCGGGTGTACAGAAATCTAACTGATCGACAATGACAATTTTTTCCTAATGAGGAAATTGTACACATCGAAACATCAATGAAGAAATGATAGTCATAGCATAAAACCAACATCTTCCAAGTAATAAGTTGTAATAGAGGGGAGCATCGACCACCTCGACATCAATGATGATAGTTTTTTCACCCAACTGGATGGATAGAGGCTGCAAGAGTCCATGGGGATGAAAACCTCACCCATCGAATGCGTGCAACATTGTTGGGGATTTTTTAAGTGCAGGTGATTTTAAACCTTTCCAACACACTAAAGACATGACAAAAGTATAGGCTCCCACATCCAAGATGGTACGGTGAATTTGTTGATTGTGAAAAACAACATCAATTTGGAAAGCAAGTTGGTGAGAGAGTCAAGAAATAAAATTGTCTAGGTTAAACATGATATTGTTGGACGACTAAGGATCAAAAGTGTCAATATCAGCCAAGAGAGTTCTACGTTGACTGGGGCAGTGTTGTATAACTTCTAACGTAGACATGGCACACAGTTCTTGAGCCAAAATCTTCAACAATTTTGTAGTTCTGGACGTCTCGTGAACTAGGATTAAAGGTATATTTATGGATAGTTCTCTTAGGAGGGGGTAAGATAGATTTGAACATAGGTTTATTGATCTGAAGTGATCCAGATGGAGGACTAATAGAGGGAGGACTAATGGAGGATGGTGATGGATCCATTAAAGTACTATTAGTGGTATTTCATTTGTCAAGTTTAACTAGTGTGTCATAGGTCATAGAGCGGGTGGTTAAATCAATACTGTTAAATATATAAATACGGGCACTTGTCAAGGCTTCATCATGAGAAGGGTGGCTATAAATTCCCCCTGGAGAGGGGGTTTGAGAAACCATAGAGTATTGTTGATGAAAATACTGAGTAAGCATGGCGGGTTGGGAATTCCCCTTAAAACGTTTGGCCTCTTCATCACGATGTAGACAGTATCGAGTGTAGTGATCGTCACCACAAATAAGACATGGGAATTTCAACTTCTGTTGTGGTTTATTTTCGGTAGCAGGTGTAGGAGTTTGAGTTTTTGGTTGCTCATTGTTATTATTCTTCTTTGGTTTATTTTTTGTTTTCTTCTTACCTCTGGATTGTTGTGAAGGGGCAGATTGAACTGCATTCACCTCCGAGATTTGAGTTTTGGGGGAGGTAGAGGAGATTTTGGTCGATCTAGGAGTAGATGCTGGGGCGTATCGATTTTTTCTTCCAGTCGACTAGGAAGGATATTGGGTTTGGAGAGAGCCGATAACTCCATCCGCATGTGATGTGGATGATGGTTTAGATGGATCGGTATTTGCACCGGTAGCATTTGGGATAAACTCATACAAAGTACCAGATTGTGAATAAACCAAATCTAATTACTAAGCCTAAGCAACGGCCTCTTCCTTGGTGACTACACCACCCATGGTGACATCATGCACAATCAGGGGTAACAATGATTTAGTAAACCATTATGCCAGTAACTAGTCAGGAATGATTGCTTTGATCAACCTTCACCACCATCTCCACTCATGAATATGGTTAGAGATATGCACGAAGTTAGTTGAATGAAAGGGGGTCAAGAGTTTGGTACTTGTCTCGTATCAAATGGGTAGTTGAAAGTGTGTGAGAAAGGACATGGAAAGGGAGTTAAAGTATTGGAAAAAACATGTGCAATTTTGATATACCACTTGGTTGTTGAGCCTGTAAGTGTTTTCTAAAAAATATGTAAACAAATAGAATCATACATTAAGGAGTTCGATGAACACCATAAATGTAAAGTCATCACATGATTTTTCAGGTCTTCTCCAGCTTTACCATCAAATTTTGGAATATCGAAAGGCAATTTAACAGGGATAATTGGCTAGAAAGGATAATGAAATATAGGATCATTGGTTAAACAAGACAAGTCTGGGAGATCTAGAGTTGCCAAAATTGGTAGTTTTCAGTTAAAGTGAGGTTGATACTAGTGTGGCATAGGGAAACTAGTAGGACCGTAAAATGGGTTAGGTGGACAATTATATCCAATAGGTCCTCCCACATTCGGTTGTTGCTGACTAGTATAACCAAGATTCGATGATGGTTGAAAAACATGTGCATAGGGAGGATAACATGATGGGTTCTGAGGATTATAATTTGGTTGATGGGTTTTCTCATAAGGTGGATAGACATTTTTTCCATAAGGAGGATAAGGTTTTTGTTTTCCTTTAGAATGTTTCCCCCCAGGGAATAGTGGATTTCCCATAAAAGGAATGTGCCAAGGATTTGGTGTCACATTCTATCCATACAATGGGTTAGGGAATCCAGTATGAGATTTCCCCCCAAGCTGAGATTTTTTCCCCATTTGAGTTTGACTCCCAAATGGAGGTTTCCCCCCAATGTGAGGT
>CBVK0101998052.1:0-39527 GCA_900067695.1 Picea abies | reverse complement strand
CCTTGAAATTCTTTGAACCGGGAATCATACAGTAGGTCCCAATTACCTTTTTGGAACTGCTTGTTCTTGATATTTTTGTCATCCCATTTTGATCTTTGATGTTGAATTATGGTTGTTTGTTGAATGGCATCTAATCTTTTCTCCTCCAATTCATTAAGCTACTGCAACCTGGCTGTCTATGCATCAGTTAAATCAAGGTTGACAGCTAAAGCAGTCCTTAAGGTTTTTATCTCAAATTCCACAGGAAAGACAACACTCTTTCCATACACTAATTCATAGGGAGAGAATCCTGTAGTATTTCTCCAGGTAGTTCTGTAGGCCCATAGTGATTCAGGGAGCCTGTAGGACCAATCCTTTATATTTTCCTTCACTGTTTTTGTGAGAATGGATTCTATTACTTTGTTTGTGCTTTCCACCTGTCCATTGGCTTGGGGGTGGCATGTTGTAGTCATTCTGTGCTGAATGTGATATTTCTGAAGGGTGGCTTGGAACCCATGAGAAGTGAAAGGAGTTCCTCCATTTGTAACTAATTCTCTTGGCATTCCAAATCTGGTGAAGATGTCCTTAAATAAGAAATCTATAACTGCTTCTTCAGTCGCTCTGTGGAGTGCCTTGGCTTCCACCGATTTAGTCATGTAGTCTGTGCATACCACTATATAAAATTTTTGATTGGATGGAGGGTTGATGGGTCCTGTAAAGTCTAAGGCCCATCTTTCAAATGGTTCAAGTACTACCTAGGGGTTTAATGGCATTTCATCTCTATGATTAGGTTGGCCTACTCTTTGGTAGCTATCACAAGCCTAGACATATTTCTTTGCATCTTTGAAGAGTGAGGGCCAATAGTACCCCATCCTGAGAATTTTATGTGTTGTTCTCTTATCAGCAAAATGCCCTCCACAAGGGCCATCATGACAAGCTTTCAATAGATCATACACCTCATCTTCACTAATACACCTTCAAATTTCTTGATCAGCTCTTGTATGGAAAAGGTACCCGCTTATCCAACTATACTGAGCACTTTGATGAATAATACTTTTTTTTTCGCGGTAGGATAGGTGTGATGGTAACTTCCCTGCAACCAAGTAGTTAGCAATATCTGCATACCAAGGTGAGTGAGCAGAAACTGCAAATAGATATTCATGAGGAAAGGAATCATCTACTGGGGTATCATCATCAGGTGTCAATTGAGAAAGGAAATCAGCAACTACATTCTCTTTTCCTGGTCTATCTACAATTGTAATATCAAATTCTTGCAATAATAGTAGCCATCTGGTGACTCTAGTGTTTGTGATAGGTTTATTCATTAAGTACTTGATAGTTGATTGATCAGTATGGAAAAAAGTAGAATAACCAGTAATGTAATGTCTAAATTTATTAATTGCATAGATAACTGCTAGGAATTCCTTCTCGGTGACAGTATAATTGAGTTCAGCAGGGGTCATATTCTTGTTGATGAAATATATAGCATAAGGGAGATGATCATTTTCCTGTCCCAAGACAACTCCTATAGCAGTGTCTGAAACAGCGGAGGATATGTGAAAGGGAAGTGTCCAATCAGGTCCTCTAAGGATAGGAGCTATAGATAACTGATGTTTAAGTGTATTAAATGCTTCTTGACAAAAATTAGTCCAATTGAATTCATCATTTTTCATCAGTAAAACAAACAGGGGAGAAGTTATTTTGGAAAAATTCTTAATAAATCTTCTATAGTATCTGGCATGTCCTCGAAAGCTTCTTACCTCTGTTTGGGTTTTGGGAGTAGGAAGATCCTTAATGACTTGTATTTTGGATGGGTCTACCTGAATTCCTTGAGATGAGATCAAATGTCCAAGCACTATTCCTTCACTCATCATCATATGGCATTTTTCTGTACTTAAGGAGAGTTGGGCTTGTATGCATCATTTAAGTACCTTCTCAAGGTTTTCCAGTGCTTCCTGAAAAGAAACACCATGAGGAGTAAAGTCATCCATAAAAATTTCCATATAGTCATTAAGCATATCAGAAAAAATTCCTAAAACTGCCCTTTGGAAAGTTGTTGGTGCATTACATAGTCCAAATGGGAGGACTCTATAAGAAAAGGTTCCCCAAGGGCTAGTAAAGGTGGTTTTATCTTGATCTTGAGGTGCAATTTTAATTTGGTTATACCCACTGAAACCATCTAAAAATGAGAAAAATTTCTTCCCTGACAAATTATCTAACACTTGATCAATGAATGGTAATGGAAAGTGATCTTTCTGAGTGGATTTATTTAAAGCTCTATAATCCACACATACTCTCCATTTCCCATTCTTCTTAGGAACTATTACCAACGGGGACACCCATTCACTGTCTGATATAGGATAGATAAACCCTGCATTGAGCAATTTTTTAAGTTCTTCCTTGAGGATTTCTCTTAAATTTGGGTTCATTCTTCGCTGAGGTTGACAAATTGGTCGACAATCTTCCTTAATATATATTCTATGAGTACATAATTCAGGAGAGATTCCTTTCATGTCTGTGTAATCCCATGCAAATTCTTCTTTATTTTCCCGAAGTAACTTCATTAACTGTTGTGTTTCAGCATCTGTCAAATGAGGGTTTATATTCAATGTTTTGCCAGGCTCAATTTCGACTGGTATGCTTTTGGAGGAGATGGTGTTAGGTGTTTGAGGTGGGCTTCCCGAATTGAGGTTTTCTTGATTATCAGACTCCAACAGTGCAGTTAGTTGATTATGAGTTTCTGGAGTCACAGAGGAGGGTTCGAAAATAAAATTATTGATAATTTCATCATCTGTAGAATCTTTCATGCTTAAATCTTGTCCGATAGTCAAAAGGGGTTGAGTAGGTTGATCCTTAAAATCTACCCATACGGAATTATCGTTATTAACCAGGGGTGTAGCATGAGGATAGAGGGTAAGCTGCTTAGTTTCATAACCATTTGAAATTGTCATTGAACCTGATCTACAACTAATAAAAGCATCTGCTATGGCTAGCCAAGGTCTACCCAGAATTAGAGGGTGGCCCCCCAACTTTGTTTTGGGTTGCAGCACTATGAAGTCAACTAGATAATTCCAATATTCCACAGAGATACTGAGGTCTTCAATGACTCCTTTTGGTTTAATTATGGATCGATCAGCCAATTCTAGGATAGTTGGGGTCTCTCTGACTTCATTTTGTAATTGTAGCAGTTGTAAGGTTTCTAAAGTCATGATATTGATGGCTGCACCTAGGTCTACCAGGACTCGAGGGATTATCGTTTTTCCAGCTTGTACTGTAACAGTAGGGTGGCCAAGATCACCATATTTAATTGGGGGAGTTTTACCTGACATTCGTGCAGACAGGTCTCCCATAACATGGACTGTAAGGGGATCCTTAGTTTTCCTACCAGGCTTTTTAACACAAATATCTCGCATTGTCCTAGCATAGATTGGTACATCTTGGAGTGCTTGTAGTAGAGGAATTTTAGGCATTGTAGTTAATTCCCCTAGAAGATTAACGACTGGTGGTTTAGGCATTTTAGTTAAGGCTAAACGCTCAGGAAATGGTGGTGTTGTTGTTTCAGTAGCATTATTAGAGGATGATTGTACCTTTTCAGGTACATCATGCTCTTTTGTTTCCTCTTTATCATAAGAGGTAACATCAGCTATGGTAGGTTCCACTATTCTCCCAGATCGAAGATGAATGTCGTTGCATTGTGCAGGGAGAAGGGAAAGTGTAGGCTGGTTATAAATATCAATGCACTGGATAGATTTATTATTCGAGTTGGGGTTAGGTTGTATAGGTAGTTGGGGTCTCATCGTTTGGTTTTTGGAGGAGTACCTGCTGGTAAGGAGAGTGGTTGTGAGAATTGAAGTAATTGATTTTGAAAGCGGGGTTGTTGTCCTCTCCAATTTTGATTCCACTGATTCTAATATGGCTATTGTTGTTGTGGAGGCCAAGGGGTCCACATTGAGGGATCAACAAAGGGTGGGTTATTTTGTTGCATGGGTGGGTAAGTTTGTTGCATGGGTGGGTAAGTTTGTTGCATGGATGGGTAGTTCATTTGATCAGTGTATTGCATTTGATTGTAGGAGGGGTAACTCATTTGATTAAAGGCAGAATAATTATTCCAATGATTAGAAGATGCAAATGGCATGATAGAGTTCATACCTTGTCCCCGTGGTTGCCATTGTCTCCTTTGTGTCATCAGATAGACACCTTCAGCTTCTTCGTCCGTTGGTTGTAATGTTGCCTTGATCCCTGGTAAAGATGGACAATTTTGGGTATCATGATCATTTATCATAGATAGTGCATATTGGCTTTTTATCGAGTGGACATTCTCTTCACGAGTGCTTATCTCTGCACTGAGAACAAAAGATGGACAAGGTTGCTTATGCTTCTGCTTGCTTTTTCTTAATCTGCAAGGTATCCATTTGTGAGGTAAAAGAGCTTAACATTTCAGTTTTAAAGTCTTCAAGTAGATTACCTATCCCAGCTCTTGTTGCTCCCCCGCTGGCTGATTCTTGGACTCTAGAAAATGTGGTGTCCCTGTTGTTTAATCTGTTTCTTGAAGCTCCCCTTGAACATATTTTTCATAAATTGACAATTTCATCATATGATTCCTTGGATATGTCCCCTTTTCCAAGCATGTTCAGCATATCTAGACAGTCATCCCTTACTCCTTTTAATAAAATAGTTTTGAGAATATCCTTACTTACGTTGGGGTGACTCGATCTTTGTAGATTGTATGTAGCCTTTCTACAAAGTCTTCTAGATTCTCATCCTCTTTCTGCGTCATTTTAAATAGCTCCTCCCTCTTTTCTCTCATTCGGTAGTAGTCCTGGTATTTGTTCAAGAATTGTTGTTTCATTTGGTCCCATGTTGTGATTACATGGCCTCCAAGACTCATAAACCATCTTAGTGCATTCCCTTTTAGTGTTGCTAGAAATAACTTTAGTTTCTGAGCATTAGAAACGTAATCATAACTCCTACATGATATATCAAACTCAAACAGAAATTCATCAGGATCCTCTAAAGATAAACCATGAAAATTGGGTAATGCTGAGAGTGGAATGTTTTTCATGGGGGCTCCTCCTCTAGGGAGATCGCCAATAGGAAATCCTAATGTAGAGAAAGAATTTTCATCTTTTACCTCTCCTTTGGGACCTACCTGTTCTTTGTGATGAAATTCTTCATTGTACTCATCCATGTTTTCCTCTGTCTTCTCCCCTGCTGCACTTGCTCTGTCCTCAATGTCTCCTACCTGTTCCAAAAACTGCTTGGAATGAAGGCTGGGAGTTTTGTTTTCGAAGGTTTGGTTGTTGAGCGGCAGATTCAGACTTTGATAGGATCTCGTCGATGTAAGTCTTTCTTCCTCCTTTTCATTTTCCCTTGCCACCTGTAGGGTTAGTGTCTTTGGGGTCTTTCATGCAATCTTTTTATCTAAAGAAAAAAATCATAAGTGCTTTTGAAATCTATAGCTACCTTCCCCGGCAATGGCGCCAAAATGTTGGTCACTGTAATTGCTCAATTAATTCAAACAACCGAGTGATACATAAATTGTCAACCCAGGGAAGTCTTTTTATTTCAAAGATAACCACACACTATATATGCTCAATTCCAAAAGCAACTTAAAGTTGTAGTAAAGGAAACTATATTAATCACACTTTCCCTGAATGGACTGAAGTTCTGACTTAAATTACAGGAAAGCAACCTACCTATTGCAGATCTTAAAGATTAATCCAAGGAATCCTGGATTACATTAAAATAAGAATTACAACAGGAAAGAGTAACTATTCTGTAACCAGAGAACAGGACCCTTACTCTCAAGCAAATACTTCAGCACCTTATTTCTGATTAACACTCTTTCATGAAAACAGAAATGCAGAGAAAATTAACTCTATCTAGCAGAGAACAAGGCCATCTAATTCCTTCCTTTCTAGGCAGGAACCCTTAGCCCTATTTCTGATTAGAACACTTGTGAAAAGTAACTAAGATCTACAGAGAACGAGATATTATGATCCCTTCCTTTCTAAGAAGGAACCCTTAACCCAGTCTCTGGCTAGCACACTTGTAGAAATAATTGAAATCTACAGAGAACAAGATATTCTAATCCCTTCCTTTCTAAGAAAGAACCTTTAACCCAGTCTTTGGCTAGTACACTTGCAGAAATAATTGGAATCTACAGAGAACAAGATATTCTGATCCCTTCCTTTCTAAGCAGGAACCCTTAACCCATTCTCTGGCTAGCACACTTGCAGAAATAATTGAAATCTATAGAGAACAAGATATTCTGATCCCTTCCTTTCTAAGCATAAACCCTTAACTCAGTCTCTGGCTAGCACACTTGCAGAAATAATTGAAATCTACAGAGAACAAGATATTGTGATCCCTTCCTTTCTAAGCAGGAACCCTTAACCCAGTCTCTAGCTAGCCTCATAAAGTCATCACACAAGATTGCTAATAAAAAGAATGTAACATTCAATAAACTAAAGCTCTTAACAAGACAGAGTTCAATAGTGTTTCAACAAAGTAGAATTCATTAAAAGTAGTGTTTTAGCATAGAAAGTTAATCAAGTCATAAACAAAAATTATACTAACACACTCTAAGACCAATGGGTGAATCTTGTGAAGAAGGTGGGCCCTCCCTTCTCACAAGATTCCCCTGAAACAAGAAAGCTAGAGAATGATGCTCAAAGCAGTCTTTTATTCATCTATCAAAATATCATATTACAGTCTGAAAATGAAACACGTCCCTCTCTCTGAACCTTTTCAATACATAAAACTTGGATCCCTCGAATGATGATTTCCCCTTATTTAAAGAGGGAACCCCTTCGATACAATTGATCAAAAAAGTTACAATGTGTATCCGAGTCCTATCTTTAGTCGGATCTACTTTCAAAACCAGAACAGGATGTCCTAGTCTCACACAACAGAAATGCTATTACAGGAGCTGAATAAGGTACTGTTGTTACGACTGGAGTAACAGCTTCTTCTCATAGCTGCCGATGTTGTTTCAGCATCGTAATTCGCGGGCTGTTTCAGCCATGTGAATTGCGCTCTTGACTGTGTCGGCATTCTTATGTAGGAGTGATGGTTGGTTCTTGTTGACCACTGACTGTAACAACTTCCTTTGTGTTTCAGTATCGTCGGTCCTGGCAGTTTCCTCTGTGTTTCAGCATCTGCAGCTCCGAACTGTGGAACAGCTCTGTGTTTCAGCATCTGTGACTCCGAACTATGTAACAGCTCTGTGTTTCAGCATCTACGACCTCGGACTGTATAGCAGCTCTATGTTTTAGCATCTGCGACCTCGGACTGCATAACATCTCTGTGTTTCAGCAACAACAGTCTTGGACTATGTGGCAGTTCTGTGTTTCAGCAACAAGCCTCAAATGCTAATATGCAATTTTGAACACTTACGCATTTTTAATCAATGGTCAAGTATGAGAGTGATGTAAAATATTATGCAAAACAGATTAAACGTATAGTAATGATAAGGGACGTTGTATACCTTTGGAATGACCAGATAAAGTGATAGTATGAGTCTAAATATGGGTGATCAAGAGTATAATAGTGGCAAAAGTATAGGCAAAAAGGTACATTGTGTGGTCCTAACACTGATTGGTCGATAACATGACTTGCAAAGGCTACATACCTATTGCTAGTATGACTAGTAGTGACTGGAATTTTTCCCCTACAATGACTTCCAAGTGATGGGTGCTTACCCCCAACATGACTTGCAGAGGCTAGGTGTTGGTCTTCAACATGGCTTCTAGAGGTTGATGAACTATCTCCAACAAGAATCACATAGGTTGGTGATTTCTTCTTCGTATTTTTCCTCTTTCTATTTCTTTTAGACTTCCAATTGCCATTAGCTAGACTTTCACCAGAGAAGGTAGAAGGAGGAGGAGAAGAATTTATTGATGAAGTAACATCAACATGATTCCCATGACATAAGGTTCTTAACTGAGAAGCGTAAAGATAATTTAGGACATTTGGAATGGTACCCAACCAAACCGGTAGTCCCACATTCAATCTAAGAATTGACAAAGTGGCCATCAAAGGGACACCAACATTTTCAAAGAAAGGAAAAGCACAAGAATTCCCTTGTGAAGAGGTTCCTTGGTTGGTATCATCAATAAATTTTTCCATGAAGGTATTATGCATAGATTCTTCCCTTGTAGGATGGTTCAAGTTCATAAAAGTCTCACACACCGACTTGAGAAAATCAGTCGTATAAAAAACAACTCCCATAAATAGGCATCTCCATGATTCTAAGTGGAAGATTGAAAAGTCCTCACGATTGGCAGAGTGGGTAGTCTACCACCTTAGGTCAAATACCCAAAGAAATGAATGAAAAAATCACTATGGAAAACTAGGGAACATAGAGCACACCACTAAGAAGAAAATCCTAAAAAGATACAAACCAAACAAACAAACCTTCTGAATGCTTCCAACCCAACGAGATGAAGTCTTGATCATCAAAATAATTCACAAAGGAAAAAAACTGGCCAGGACAAGTAGTTACCCAGACCTCTGACCAATGGTCCCTTTGGGTGTCTCCCAGAGAGTACATAATATGCCTCAACTATTATGATACACCCTTCACAGTCACCTGTGTGTCAACCTATATAATGCAAACTAGGACACCAACCTGTAATAAACAATCATGGGGGTACAATTGACATCTAGGAAAGTGTATGGGAAGGGTAACTAAGCCCAAATATCCTCCTAAGGACTGAAATGCAACAAGGACATAATCACTCTTAGAGTACCTTGGATGGATCCAAGTGTCTCATAGGTCTAACACAAGTTGGGAAAGTAATTCTATAGGATTCACCCCCAGTACACACTCTCCCAAATGTTTTTTCGAGATCACGAGTGGATTTCTCCATCACCATCCTCCATGCGACCTCATGTTTGACTCATGTGTGAGAGGAGCTTCCCAGATTAAGTAATTACAAACTCGATTTTTCACACCCTAGCACAAAAACCTAAGTTAATTTTTGGTTGGCCTTGGATTGTTTACCTCTCCACACCTAATCCAAGGCCCTAGCCTAAGATATTGTTGAACCCTAGAAAAAGTGTTACTTATATATTTTAGATTAGCACATTCATTTTAGGGGCTTTTGTTACTCAAGGAATGAAAGTGAAACTGATGTTGTTTAAGACTCTTGCAAAACAAAAACTTATTACAACATTGGAAAAGAAGACTTTACATTAATTCGACAAATGAAAAAGACATTCAATTATAAATCATGAACAATCTTTCAAACCTAAAAATGTAGTCTTTTCTACTTTCCATGCAAAATGCACAGTGCAAATTTCGAGTGAAACAAAAGAGAAAATGAAAGGATTTTCTTTTGAAATTCTTTCAAGAAGAAAAGAAAACACAAACCTATGTTAATTTATGTTTCTCTTCAAATAAAAATGAAAATAAAATGCAAACAAAGAAAGAAACCTAACTAGCATAAAAAACTAGGTTTTCTTTTTATGTTTTCTTTCAATAAAAGAAAAATCAACAAAAGATGCTAAAAGAAACTGCAGAATACACGATTTAAAATTCAAGCTAAAAATAAGTAAAAAAATGATTGGAAGCATAGAGAGACAAGATGATTTATTTTTGTTATTTCATATACAATCTGAGCCTACAAACTGTCTAAACCCCAATCAACAAAATCTTCTGGAACTCAGGAAGACCTGGGAACCACAAGTTTCCAGTAGGAAAAAGAAAATATTTTTATTTTGTTTTCCAAAGCCACAGAGACGCGTGTTGTTCATGTCCAACCTATATATGTACATGGGATTTATATAATGCAGACCGTGTATGTACGCATTCTGTTTAGAGAACACAATGCGTACACCTCTGTAAAGTTTCAAAAAAAAAGAAAATATTTGGATAGAAAACTTGGGCAAGGGAAGTTGGTAGGCACCTGGAAGGTGACCAAAAACCCAACCTGACTCATAACACTCAGAAAAATCAAAAGGAAAATACAATTCATATCAAATGAATATCCCCCACTAATACCCTAGAGAGACTCCCTAGTGGAGTTACAAATTCTGCTAGCGGGTAAAATCCCCCTATTACTATACTGGGTTGAGGTACATGCAGAGCACTGACTTCCCTTAAAATAAAATTATATTCCTAAGCTACCCCAAAACTATCTAAACTGAAATACAAGAGAGAGGAAAGAAGATTAGTAGGTGTACCTTTCTTCCTATTGTCTAGTGTAGACCTCTTTTTCCTTTGTAGCTTCCTAGATTGCGAGTCTCCTCCCAAAGCTTAGCTGAAAAGCATAGAAACAAATGCTACAAAACACAATCTCTACTTGTCACTTTCAATATTTAGATATAACCATATATGCATTAATCAATAAAAGAATAAATATGCAATGTATTGGGATAGGAAATAAATCTTTTATTTGATTTGAAGATTAGAAAGATTACAACCTTCTTATCGAAAAACACTCCACAAACTAGGTCCAAGCTCCTCTATTGCTGCTCCAAGTGCATCATTCTCAATCCTGCCTCTCTCAACCAACTGATTCTCAATAAAATAATAAATATGCAATGTATTGGGATATGAAATAACTCTTTTATTCAATTTCAAGATCAGAAAGATTACAACCTTCTTATCAGCAAATGCTCTGGGAACTAGGTTTGGGCTCCTCTATTGCTACTCCAAGTGCATCATTCCCATGCTTGCCTCTCACAACTAACTAGGATATTTGGGAAAAGGGAAAGGGTTGTATAAGGAGAAAGGGATGGAGGGGCAATGTTGAGGCCAAATCTTAAAAAGGGCTACAAAACTTGGGCTAGAAGGGGAAGGGATTTGGGCATAGTTTACATGTTCTCTTGCTTGTTGTTGTAAATGAGACCCCAAGATCTCTTTTTATATGAGAAAAGTATGTTTATTTGGTTTGAGGAGGGGATCCAATGGGTAGAATGGTTGTTAAACCCTCTATAGCCCATAATTTGTGCCGAATTCCTTGCAATTAAATATTTTTTTGCAATTTTTGGAGCTAAATGTCGGCTAACTAGTATGTAGCTCATGTATGTACACAGGCTAACTAGTATGCATCTCATGTGTGTACACGAGATAAATAGTATGCAGATCGCATGTGTACATGGTATATCAGTTCAGCATGGCGCATACATGTTCCAAAAAAAAATTCTTTTAAGAAGGATCCTCAACAGTAATTTGGAAAATTATGTAAGTGGAAAGGCCAATGCCATGTATGCATAGGTTGGGCATTTTTGGACTATAACGCTGACTCCCCTTACATATTTATACATTACTATCAGGGAATTTGTACACCTCATTGTGATTTGTCTATAATGCATCCTTGACAACTGACAAGTCATTATGAGCTGGATATGGCTAATGATCGACTAGTTTTCCTAGGTTTTGCACTAGTTGTTCTTTCTTATCCCTCGTCTTCTCCTCTTTCTTCTCTCTTATTTACTGATCTTATTGATCTTCTTGATATTCTTGTTCTTATTTTTCTTCTCCTACCTTCTCCCTTACTGCGCATTTTCTATGTATCTTGTCTTTTCTCATGGCTCCATCCCCAAAACTGCATGCCCAACAGGCCCCCAACACTCACATGTGGCTCATCCCAAGCCACTTAGGCCAGTTGTGTCATGATCCCCCATGCCTCGTTAGATTTTTGGTGAATTTCCTATATTTTATGTACTACTTTTGTTAGTTCTTCTTAATTTTTCAAGATTTCCTCCATCATCTGCACTTTCAAAATAGTTAGTTTGGCCATAATGTCTTGCGCTTCTAGTATCGTAGTACTTTATGCAGCAGATAATATTTCTAGTACCTCAAGGGATTCACCCTGTAGTGTTTGTAACTTAAATGTGATATTCCTGTTCTTCCTTCATATATTCCACTACTTTGTGTAATTTACTATTAGCTAAGATTGTTGTCATTCTTTCTACTAGTGGTAGAGTATTTACACACTCATTGGCCTGATGTGTTTATTCATGCATAGTCCTTATTTTTTTTCTTCTAGGTCTTGTAGTTTTTTGTTATTATTAGTATCTATCCAAATGTGTGTTCCTTCATCACACATTTTTATGTATTCCTGTTCCAAGATTTTGATCTTTCCCACCGAGGTCTAAGCCATCCTTTCCCTTTGTTCTCTTTCTTCTCATGGTGTCTCTGGAAATGTGTGCAGTTCTAGCTTGGCGATATTGTTCTATAATCCCTTGATAACTGTTCTTATCTTGGATACTTTCTCTTTGAATGTTGTCTCTACTACCAATGGTACTTATGGGAATTCTTTATATAGGTTCTAGACTGTCACTTGGATTTTTTGTGCCATTCATTCGACCTCATCCTTTTCCTTCAAATTTATGTCATCTTTTTGTTTCGCGTCATACTTCTCTTTCAAGGATTTCTCAACCTTGACTTCTGCCTCTCTCTTTTCTCTCAAGGATTTCTCTACCTTTTCATCAACCTCGTTCTCCTCTTTTACTGTGAGTTTCACTTCTTGTTCTACTACTCACTTTTCTTGTACTTCAATGGCCCATTTCTTCTGTAGTTTTGTCTTCTCGAATTCCTCTTTACCTAATCACTAGATGAAGTGTCTTCTTGGAGACCTATTTCTTGCATGATCCCTACATGAAAACCCTATAATTATTTCATAGGCATCTATGACACGACTAGGTAATGTGACTTAGTCCTTGTAGATTCTCTTGTACTTCCAAGTTGGGTAACCTGATTGTATCTACTGGTATATTGATCACTTTGCGCTCTATTTTTATTTTTGTTGATACCACAGTATATATTTCCTTCATTATTCCTTCTTCTCCTATGTCGAATCCTTGTGCAGGTTCTACTCAGAATGTTTCTAATAACTATTGCAACATTAGAAATTGGTCTTGCACTTTCTATTGTGATTCTTCGTCTTTCTTTGTGACTTCTTTGAGGACTTCCTACATGGAATCCCTTAGTCAATATCCATATCTTTCCATGCTGACGTCTATTAGTGCATCGACGACTAGTGTCTTTTAGGCCTTTTTCTTCTTCCGTGTAGATGGACTTGTTCTTTGGTTGAGCCGTTTCTTGCCTATCCTTGGTGCGGGTTGTATAGTTTGGTTTGTTGGTTTTTCTTCTGGTGCCTCCTGCATGTCATTTCCTTGATTGGTATCCCCTACACCATTGTATGGAGGGTCCATCTCTATATCTGTCTTAATCCTCCTCAGTGTTACCCTATTTCGTTGTTTCATTCACTTGTGTTAGGACCTTCTAATATGGCTCTCGATCCTACATCACCAACTAGATGTCTTCTTTCATTATCTTGTACTTTGTTTGGACCCAATCTTCCCTTGGATCCTTCTTGGATTTAATATACATGTGATTCCTTTCTATGTGGAACTCCACAACTGGTCCATATTCCTCCACCAACTATGCTAATATGTGTGGTGCGTTTCCAATACAATGTTGAATAGTTTCATGATATAGAAAGAATTCTATGTTGTTGTCCATTTGTCTCCTCTTGTTTCTTGAATACCATAAATTTTGGTACTTTGTCGCTATGCATGGATTCCCTCTTAGCCCTAAGAAATGTGCATCCTCTGACTCTCCCCATGCTATGAAGGAAATAAAAATAAAGAGCCAGGGGTACTGAAACTTCATTCCTTTATCTTGGACTTCTTTGCAGTCTAGTAGGAATTGGTTCAATAGGAATGGTGCCCATCTCATTATAGTTCCTCCTACACATTTTTGTGCTACAACTACTACCCCCACTAGTACTTGATCCTTCTTGCACTTATGTAGCACATTACATGCTAACCTATATGTCATTATTTAAATGGTTGGGTCCCATATACTTGGCACATCTAGGCCACACACCCCTATAACTGTTTGAACCTTCTCTGGCATAGCCTCTGACAATGCTCTCTCTTTATTTTTGTTTGCAAATAGTAGAGCAGGGTCTTCCCCCTGTGTTGGAAGTCTAATGATTCTTTATATCAAGTATGTGTCAATAGATATTGTCTTATCCAACCACATGTAGCACCCATGCACGTAGGATAAGAGCATTTTAACATGTGCATTGACTTCTTTGTAGCATCCAAAGTGTGGGATATCAAACAAGTTGAGCAGGTTTGCTCGCTCCAATCCTCTGGCCCAAACCTTGGGTACTGGCATGCTCTACTGTGTGAGTGGATCTACTTTGAGTGATAGGTGTTGGAGGGGCACAATTTTAGGAAAATTTGCCAGATCAATAATGTCATGGTCTACAAATTTCAATTGAGGTACCTTCCCCAGTATGTCTTCGTCAATGATTAATTCCTCTAGAATGTATGGGGTCACCAACATATATTCTGGAGTCTTCGACAATGTGATTGGTGGGGCATCATCCTTTCTAGGTGGTATGTAGTCACGAGGAAACCTTGGCTCAAATGAAGATGCACCAAGGGTTTCCTCAATCTCTGGTTCAATTGATAGAACTCTGTTGGGACTCCTCTGTGGTACAATTGCTGCTACTCATGTGGCTCTGGGTGAACCATTTCTGTAGTTAAGTAGTATTTGACATGTGTTGTATCTTTGGATCTCATTCTAGCTCTGTGCTCTATATTTCTTCTACACTACTAAGTAACAATAACCCATGTTTGGTGATTCTGGTTGCTTTTACACCTTTTTTTCCAGTTGTTCACTTCTCTTTGCACCTTCCCTATTATCTCGTCTACCAATAGTGTGACATGTGTTTGCATTAATGGTGATTTATTGCCAAATGTGTTATTATATTTGCACCATGTACTGCCACTCTATCATGCGTAAAAATGGATTTTTTCTTTTACTCCCTCTCATTATGATGGATTTATGACTTCTTCGTTTGGAAGATTTATGCCTTGATATGACGATAATTTTATGACTTGTCCTTATCTGTTCGTAACTGCCATTTCCTCTCTTTTCATAATTTCAATGGTCGTGTCGTCTGGGATGGTGTAATTACTATTGCATAAGTTATTCATTTTTTGTCTGGTCTCCTTGGTTGGTGTACTTTCACATCTTTACATGGTTCCCATTGTCATTCTTTATGCGCATGCTCTTTGTTTTTCATTGCGTGGTTCTCCTATTGTGCAGATTGTCGACCCTCTTGATAGAGTTTTAGCCTACTCTCGTTCACTCGTTCTTTCAATGATTCTCTATTAAGTGTTTCCAACTGTGAAACACCTTCCTATGTCACCTCCTTGATCACATATGGTCCTAAGAGGTGCATATGGAACTTCCCTGGGTGATGCATAAATTTTCTATCACATAGTAGTATCAAGTCACCTACATGGATCTTTTTCAACTTAATGTCTCTATCATGCCATGATTTTTCCATTTCCTTTTGAACCTACTGGTGAAAACCTGTGATCAATCTATCTTCCTCAATTTGTACCAGTTGTGATAGTCATCCCTATATTTCACCCGAATCTGAAAGATCTGTGATAGCTTCGACATCCAGGCTCGGCACAAAAAAATACATCAACATTATTTCTTCTTTCCCATATACCATCCCGAGAGGTGTTTTTCCTGTCAATTGTTTTTTGGTTCTCATGTATGCCCATAATACAATAAGGACTCTTAAGTCCCAATAATATCTTCTTACGTTGCATATTTTTGTCAATGCATTCTCTAGGATTTTTTTGAATGCTTCCACTATGCCATTGGCCTATGGGTGGTACTTCATACTCTTATGATTGTGAATTTGGAATTCTTCAGTCAATGATGATATGGTCTTATTGATGAAATATTTCCCTTGATCACTCATCTATTTTCTTGGACATCCAAATTGAGTTACTATATTCTTGAACAAAAAGTGCACATCATTTTCTGCACTGCAATCCGTAACTAGCACGGATTCTGCCCATCAAGTTAGATATTATGTTTCCATAATGATGTACCTATCCCCTAATCTTCTTGCTAGTGGTTTGATTGTTCCAATGAATTATATGGCCCACTTATCAAAAACATGTAATGCGATTTGTGGATTCAATGGCATCTCATCCCTTCTAGAGGGATTTTTGAAGTTTTGACAAACATCACATGTCTGATAGTATTCCTTTGCGTCTCTGTGGAGTGTAGGCCACCATAGTTCTACACGTAAGATATTATGTGCAGTGGATTTACCTTCATAATTTCCTCCCACTAACCCATCATGTCCTTTTTCCAATATAAGTGGTCTTTCGTGCTCGATCACACAGTGTCAAAATATTCCATCTATGACTAGTTTATATAAGCTTCCTATAATTAATTGGTATTCCGTATCCTTTACTACAAACTACTTTTTCTACGAAAATATCATGTCTGAGGGGGCCATCCTTGTACTTAAGAACTATATAATATCTACAAAATAATTTTCCACCATCTTAACTAACAATAATTGTACATATGGCAAGTTGTCATCTAGGTTTCCTGCATCTTCTCTCGAGAGTATACAGGACAAGTGATCCGGTCCTGCATTGTGTTTACCTAGTTTTATTACTACTTCAAACTCATATTCCTAGAAAAATAGGATCCATAAGCATATCTGTCCCCCCAATACTATCTTGTTGAACAGACATCTCAACGTAGAATGGTCTGTGTACATATTAAAGTGTGATCCTAGTAAGTAGTGTCTAAACTTTTGTAGTGCATAGACCATAGCCAATACCTCATGTTCTGTTGTGGTATAGTTTTTTGTTGTTGTTGATAGTTTCCTACTAGAAAAAGCGATTGGGTGATCTATGTATCCCTCTCATGGCTATGAGAATATTTCTCCTAATGTTGTTGATGATACATCCACATGTACATAAAATTCCTTGTACTATTCTGGGAAAATTAAGATCAACGTAGTCACTAACTTTTGTTTTAGTGTGTCAAGTCATTTCTGACAATCGTCATTCCATTGGATCTTCATTTCTTTTTTGATTAATTTTTCCATTGGTGCTATAATCTGTGCATATCCTTTGATAAATTTATTATAATACCCTGTGTGACCCAATGTTGTGTGCAACTATTTGACTAATGTGGGTGGCTTTAAGTCCATAATAACTGCAATCTTTGCAAGATCAACTATTAAGCCTTGTTTTCATACCACATCACCCAATAATATTCCAAACAATGCAGAAACAATACACTTATTTAGGTTTAAGGATATTTGATGTTTTCTACACTTATCCAACATTAATCTTAGCAATTCATCATGATCCCGTAACATGATAAATACAGTCTAGTCATCCAAGTAGACTTCAAGAAACTTGTGAATAAATTCCTTAAACACTGCGACAACTACTATTGGAAGCACTGCAAATGCGTTATTTAACCCAATCGACATCAATTTGTATTGAAAATTCCCCATTCTATCTCAAATGTAGTCTTATGTCTATCTTCCTGCAAAATTCTTATCTGATGGTAGCTTGAGAAACCATATGTGAATGAATAGGATTCTTGTCAGGGATGATTTCAAGGATGGAAATTTGTTTTAAAATGTAGAAACCTTGGCAAATATTACTAATCCTTCATATGCCAACTATAAATGTTTGGCGATATTTTTGTAAAAATATTCATATTTATAAGGATTTTGTATAGCTTTTATAAACTTTTGGTGATTTTTAAGGTAAAATAATTTTATCCTATAGAATTTGGGTGAATCATTTTTAAAACAACGAATCTCGTTTTTGGAAAAACCATGCAAAATTAGCCCATGAGTGAAATTTGGCCCCTAAAATCATCTATGCTTCTTGTCCACCTACTTTTTCAAGTACTTCATCTATAAATGGTGTTGGGAATGGATCATGTAGGCATGCATCATTTAATTTCCTCAAGTCAACGTAGATTCGTATACCCCCTATTTTCTTGTCCTACACCACCATGGGACATATCCATTCTAATTCCTCCACCAGTTCAATGAATCATTCTTTATATATTGGGTTCAATATGTAGGGTCTTTGTTTCACTAGTTTAGTGCCTAGTTTTAGTGGTATTCTCATCTCCCCTAGCTCACCCACTATCCATTTAATCTTTGAGATTGTAGTTGGGAATAGGTCTCAGTGTTCACACAATACATCTATGATATTTTCTACAGTATCATCATCCTAGTAATCTCCTATCTGTGCAAACTTAGGGTTTTCCTCTGTCCCAATATTGATTTTTTTGTGTCTTGACTGGCTACACGTAGATTGTGGATTCCAGCTATGGGCCCTCTACTATTTCCCCCCCCTATATTTCTAGTACTTTGATATTGCGGGGATCTTCATCGTCCTAATTCTCCTGTGTCACATTGTAACATTCCAATAAATTATGAACCATCATAGAGGTGTTGTGTGTGCTACATATAGATATTACTTCCATTGATTCTTCTTTAGTGAAGGTTTTTCTTGTAATCACCTATAGCGATGTACTTATTAGGGGTGACTCATTCTGAAAGGTACATGTTACATGGAATATTTGAGTTATGTAATCCCATTATGTTTTTTCTCTATGCATCATCAATTATAGGTATCATTTATTTGGGATGGTGTCTAGGGTATGCTTGAACCTGTGTGTCCATTATTTCCTTGATACTTAATTCCATGATTTTTCACATTGCGCAATATGATTTTTTGGGTTTACTTCCTTGGTATACTTTTGTATCATGAATCCGACATGAGTATCAAATATCACTTGTATTAGTCTCCTACATTATTGCCAGTCTTCTATGTTTTCTTTGTGTGTCGCCCACCATCTGGTTGGGGTGGCCTTCAATACAATCTCCAATGCTACTAGCCTCTATTGTTCTGATACTTGTGCCTAAAATGTATGTACAAATGTTTTTATATCTTTCAACCCATCATAATTAGGTGGGTTGCATAGCTCTATCCCAATCTAGCATACTAATTTGGTCACTCATTTGCATTGTCGTGTTGATACTTCATGCATCCTCTGCTGCCAATTTTCCAGACCTGCTTATGAGTCTAATGCACACAAACTAATGCTTCTCCAACTCAATGCACCATCTGCGGTGGGGTTAACATAGTCATCCATCCTCGTAGTCATTTTATACAGGTTGTCAATTTCTTCTCCCTTCGCTGGTTCTATGTACCTCCTTCTTTCTTTTGGGTCTAATGGTGCAATAACTTTCATCTCTCCTACTTAAAAAATCATCTCTCCTATTTAGATTGATTATGGATTGGTTATTGAAGGCTCATTCTAGTTCCATTAACACTAGGTATGGTTGGTTGTCATCCACAATCCCGATAACTTCAAAATATACAACACTACACACTCCATAAATATTCACAAGCATTCTTGTTAATTGGCCAATAGGTACTATTTTGTACTAGTTTGCTAATCTCAATTGATTGGGTGACCAAGCTAACTCGGTTTTCCCCATAATTTCCTATGTCTTCCTAGGTAACATGTTCACATCAGATCCCAAGAGTAATATCATATTTTTTATGTCTTATTCTCCAATCTGCACACTAAACCTGAATTCTCCACTGGTTCTTTTCTTACGCAATAGTTGGTTCACTACTTTCTTTTCAGTAGAGGATGCCTTTCCTTGTCCCCAATGATCGATCATAGAGCATAATGTATTCAATGCATTTTCATCCTCGACCAACTCTAGGAAACTCTTCAAAACATTTCCTAAGGTACTTACCTTATCAAGTGATCCTTTGGTCATATCCTAGTCAATAGTGAGAGGCCTATCCACCATATGTGGGGAATAAGATGTTGATGCTTCCCACTCTTGTCATAATAATTCCTCCCTTGTCCATTTATAGGTTTGTTTGTCGTCTCATGGGTTGAATTTCAGCATGGGTATTGTCAATGTATTTACCCATTTCTCAACCTATTTCCTTATATTGGTTGCATCTATCCTTGTTTTTGTTCTTCCATGTGTAACGATTGATATTTTCATTCCTTTGTCCTATATCTCGGCTGAAATATTTTGAATGTTTAGGTTCTGGTTTTGATTACCTCTGGCTTTCCACTTTTCCAACAATTGTGGATAGCCCTCTGTTGCATGTTCTAATGCCGGATAGTAAGTGCATGTTGTGCAAGGGTTTTGGAAATCCCACGCTAGTTGTTATGGTTGGTTATAGTTATATCATATTATGGGGCCTCTTTATTCTCTCCCAAAGTTTTCTCTACCTCGACCCATACCGAATCCTCCTCAGTTTCCTTGATTAAATCCCCTTTTATTATTATCTTTCCCTCCCCATTCTATGGAAATATTCTCCTCCTAAATTATGTACATATCCGATGTGCTCTCCCTCATTATATCGAATGCATGACAATCCTTATATTCATGTCCCACTGATTTGGAAAATCTACAGAATAGGCCTCTTGGGGTACTTTGATATTTCTCTAATAACTAGCACTCATGGGGGTTATTTCCCATTTCTTTCATATCTCACAACATCCTCCTCTTGGTAGTGGGTTTGGTTCTCCAACTGCTAAGTACTATGAAAAGGATGGAAATTCATATTTATGGTGACCTTTAGTCCTACACTTGGTGCACCGGACATGTTCCTATTTCTCTTTCCCCTTTGTGATTTTTTCCAATTGAACTGTTAATGAAACTAGTTGGTTCTGTATCTGTGCCATTCCACTATTGTCTTTGACTGGAGAGGCTTCCAACTTCATAGAAATATCTTTTAATAACCCAAGGCCAAGCCCCTAATTTTTAATCATGAATTGTAAACACGTTTCATAGGTATGTGAGACAAGTAATGATAATCTAGGAG
This sequence comes from Picea abies, assembly GCA_900067695.1. Classification (NCBI taxonomy): domain Eukaryota; kingdom Viridiplantae; phylum Streptophyta; class Pinopsida; order Pinales; family Pinaceae; genus Picea; species Picea abies. Next base: position 18,857 of record CBVK0101998052.1, on the reverse strand, counting down.
GCTTATGTGATAGTTGGTCACCTAGGATTCCAAGGCTAGGAGCCTATTTTGTATATGTAAATATTCAAATCATTAATTTAAAAGCATCACTGCATGTAGACCAATCAAGATGAAAGAGTATGGGGGACTAGACTCCACTAGGCTGGGCAAGGGGGGGGTATGAGAGGATCGAAAAAGGGGCTAATCTTAAAGAGCTTAAATCACAGAGAATAATATATATTATTATTCTAAATGTTGTGAGGAGGATATGAATTTATCCTAAGTTCCTTTGGAGAAGGGGAATGACTTCCAAATGGAGAGGAACATGCTTCATGTGTTCCATGTGTCATCTCAAGCACATCCAAATATATGTGGGGATTTTGAATATTTTGGGGATCTTTTTGGCCATTCCTTCCACTCATGCACACAACTAGGAGGAGACAGTAAAACTATGAATGCCATTGCTAAACCCTCAATCATCCCAAACCTCTGAAAATAACCTAAAATGATATCTTGTTGAACCTGTACCGTGCGGGTTTCCTATGTTTTGTCTTTCCATTTTTCACCATGAGTTCATCCTAAGGATTCTTCCGATCCCTTATGCAGTTCATGCACACATGGAACAAGCAAACAACCATAACCATTTTTTCCATTATGAACCTCTGTATTTTTTCGATTCATTCCCCTTGCATTACCTAATTTTTTGTTGTATTTTGAAGAGGCAGGTTTTCAGGCCTATGGTTGAAGAAGCAGGTTGTCAGGCCTATGAGAAACTCTCTTCAAGTAAGAGAGTTGTTGTGGAAGTGAGTTCTCCTGGAGGGAGTCCAGTAGTAGCTACAGAGCTCTGAGAATTCTTGTTTGGCCTATTGCTAAAGCCCCGGAAGGGAGGTAGAGAAGACGATGGACTGTGTGACAGTGAAGGTGTATACTCCTAGAGTGGGACAAGCATGTGGGGAATGAGAGTCCATGAACAATGGGTGTAAGTGGATCCTTGGAGGAAATCCTTCCTATAGACTGGTGCAACTTCTTGTTGTCCTTTCCTATCCTAGGAATCCATTATCCAATGGAGTATAGTCCTACCTCAGGAGTGACCCACTGCTGAGAGTGATGAGAAACATGGTCTAAGGATGGAAGGTTCATGGAAGGTATGCACGCAGTCGGTGCACTACAATTAAGAGATAAGTATCATTTCTATGTTGAATGGTTAATGATGTATTTTAGTGCATGTATGTGAATATTATAATAATATCATGTGTTTCGCTGCATGTATTCTTTCAATTTATCTCTATTTATTTATGTTAAGTAATATGTGATTTAGTTTGAAAAGAGTTATGCCTTCCATTTCCCAACAGATCTATTTCTAGGCATGGACAGTTTTAATTAACTATAACAAAACTTGAGACCGAGTGTGTCTATGGTGGCAGTGTCCCCAATGAGGGTGGCTGAGGAACATTTCAAATTGGTATTAGAGCAGTTTGGATTTTGGAGTAGTGGCGTTGTCCCCGACGAGGGTGGCCCGAGAACATTACAAATTGGTATCAGAGCCAAGGTTTCAACACTGAGCTTGAATGGGATATACAAGTGGTTATAAAAGAAATTCCATAGGAATTTTTGTCTAAAGTGACAAAATTGATATACAAAGTGCCAAGAGGACGCTGAGAGAGCTCCTAGGTGGTATTGGAAAGCTCGGGAGGAATAGTGGTTTGATAAACCACAATAGGCATGGTATTGGGCCACAGGGTTAAACCTAATCCATTGGAGAGTTAAATAAGGGACAAACCCATCACATCCATTGGATCTGTATAAGATGCACAGAGGATAAGCACTGAATTCCTTTGGACTTCGCTCCTCCAGCCTTTTTAAAAATATAATAAGAGAAGACTATCAAAGTCCCAAAGTCTAGAACCAATATGGACCATCTACTCCAATGGATATGTGTCCAAATATTAAGAAGGTTCAGAGTTTCATCACACCAGAAGAAATTGTGTGGTTGCATGGGGGCAAAATATCCACAAAGTCCTGGAGTGTTGAAGTGAGGTAGCGGTGATGTCACCTAAGGGTGATGTGGAACTACCTGGGTCTTCCACATGTCACTCATTTCCATGATTTTGACAGACCATTAGGACTAATTGGAACCTAAAACATGTCACTTGGTGGTGGGGCCACATGTTACCACTTCTATTAGTGACATTTGTACTTTGTGGGCCCTGGAAAGTTAACAGTTTGGGAGTTTGACATTCAAGGAAAATTGTTGGAATAAATTTTGAACCTTTGAAGTCCTAAAGTTTCGATGTGATGTGGCATGATAACATCACGAGGGGGTGACATGGACCTTCCCTGGGCATGCGACATATCTCTGAGTTTTTTACTTTTCGCAGGCTCTTAGAACCAATAATGACCCAACACGTGTTGCTCGATAATGGGACCATGTGTCACCACCTAGATTGATGAAAACATAACTAAGTGGACCTCGGGGGGTTCTAAAGTTATGGAGTTGGATAGTCTATGGGTTTTTTGATGTGCCAAAGGAGAATCTACCAAAGCCCAAAGTTCTAGAGTGACGTAGACGGTCAATGTCACGAAGGGTGACGTGGACACACTATACATTTTCTATGTGTCCACTCTGTAACTTTTCCAGGTGACACACTGATAAGTGGATGCTGATGAGACTCTGGGAGTTTGTCAATATGTGTGTTCAGGGAAAAACAAGGTGTTATTTGTATGAAGCTCCGAAGCAGCAGAGCCCCGAAGCTCCTAAGATGTATTGTGAAAGGTTTCGTTAGTTCGACGTTTGGGGGAAGGGAGGCATGGAGTAACAATAGATATTGAAGCTGAAGTTATGGAGACCTGAAGCTCTCAAGTTTCTGGATAAGTTCCTATCTAATAGCACTGGGTCATAGCCGTGGTCACATGTGTTTCAAAAAGTTATGTTTGAAACAAGGAAGAGATTAGAGAAGGAGCCTGTGAGGTCCCTGATAGAACAAACCTGCATCCAAATAAGTAAAGAAAAGGCTGTGAAGCTAAAGAGAGTATCTAACATGGATCCAAGGGCCAATTCAACTCTGACAATTAATAGCATTTGAAAATAGATCACCTTCCAGGAAGTACCATTTCTCAAATAATCATAACTTCCTGCTCGAAACTCTGAATTGAGCAAGGGAGAAATTGTTGGAAAGGTATGGAACATTAGAGGAAAAATTTTCACCCAAAAATTGTCTATGGATAGTAAAACTTAGTCATAAAATTATTAGAAGGAATTATGATAATTTATAAACTAGAATGGTACATGTTTTCATGGTTTTGGTTTAGACATTTAACCTAACAAGAGTTATGTTGGCTACACACTTTTGCATAGTTTCTTCTACAAAAATAGAATAGAATCTTCTTGGAATTCAGAGAGATGGAGGATGCACAAGAGACTTATAGTCAGGAATTTGAGGTTAGAGGAATGGATGTCCATTCAGGAATTGAAGTAACAAATTCCAATGGACATGGAGACGAAAAGGAAGAAGACATAAATATGGCAAAGACCATCAAAAAGCTGCAGGTAGAGGTCCATAGCCACAAACCTGATAATGAAAGGATTATGAAGGCCAAAGAGCAGTGGGAAGACTTCAACATGAAGTTAATGAAAATCCTAGACAAAATTGAGAAGAATTTATATAAGTAGAGTTTCTCGAGTAAATTAGGAAGCCACATGACCCTTGAGGAAAAAGAAAGATCAAGAGGTGGTAGCACACATCACCATCACTCCCACAAGCATTCCCATAGGATGGAACATAATAGATAAAGTCCATACCCTTTCAAGAAGCATAGGAGGTCTAGGATGGATGAGTAGAAGGGAGAAATGAATAAGATCAAACCTCCTAATTTTGATGGAGAGAACGAGAAGGATGAAGATGATGAGACATGGTTGCTATGCATGAGGAAATATTTCCAATTTCATAATTATTCTTCTAATGCAGAGGGAAGAATTTCCATTTATCATCTGAAAGGAAAGGCATCCATGTGGTGGGACCAGCTCGTGCAAGTGCAACACATTAAGGATAAAAATGTGACATGGAAAGAATTCAAGAAGTATTTTGAGAAGAAATACTTGACCAAAAGATATTATGACAAAAAGATGAAATATTTCTCTCAACTCAAGGTAGGTAGAATGACCATTGATGAGTATGAAATGAGATTCCTAGAACTACTAAAGTATGTCTCCTTCATCAAATATGAGACAATTAATATCCAAAGATATCTGAGTGGACTACCATCCTTCATTAGTTATAAAATCCAATATGATGATCCCAAAACTCTGGAAGAAACTATAAGGAGAGCTAAGTGCTTGTATGATGAGAAAAAATGAAAGCTTACCTTCGAGAGGGGTTTGGAAGAAAAGGAGAAGTTTAACATATATTTGAGGAAGAAGGGGAGAAAGCCTCCATTCTTCATAAATAATACTTAGGGGAAAACAACCTTTAGAGAGCCCAAGATGGATGAGGTAGGTGGGAAAAGGCCAAGGCCACAACCAATGCAATGTTGGGGTTTTAAAGGAGATCATATGTATAGGGATTTTCCTCACAAAGCTAACAAAGTGAGAGTTTTCCACAATTTCCAACAAGCATAAATGGTGGAGGACATGGGAAGAATTGTTCCAAGGATATATGAAACCCTGGATAACAAGTAAGAAGAGTTTCAATCACACATGATTGAAGTATAAGGTATGATCAATAACCATGCCTTTACTATTTTAATTAATTCAAGGGCTATTCATAGCTATATAGACCCTAAATTAGTGGAAAGATTGTAATTTCCAAGATACAAGCATGAGAAATATTGGTTGGTGCAACTGGCTACATGAGCCAAGAGAAAGGTTGTTGAGTTGGTTAAGTCATGTCCATTGGGCACGAATGCGTTGAATACCAAGGAAGATCTGAACATCTTTCCTTTTGGTTCATATGAATGTATAATTGGTATAGATTGGTTGGACCAACACCATGCCATATTAGATTTTCATAACACTACATTCACTTTCCTAGATGAGAAAGGAAACTCAAGCATAGATGATTTTAGGGGCTAAATTTCGCTCATGGGATAATTTTACATGGTTTTTCAAAAAACGAGATTCACTATTTTAAAAATGATTCGCCCAAATTCTATAGGATAAAATAGTTTTACCTCAAAAATCGCCGAACTTTTATAAAAACTATATAAAATCCTTAGAAATTTGAATATTTTTACAAAAGTATCGCCAAACATTTCTGGTTGGCATATTTAGGATTAGTAAGATACGCCAAGGTTTCTATATTTTAAAATAAATTTCCATCCTTAAAATAATCCCTGAACTCAAGTACAATCCAAGGAATTCCTAGGGCAGTTATTGTTCGAGAAATATTAGCAATGTAGTTGAAGAAGTGTTATAGGAAGGGTTGACTAATGTTTGCAACTCATATGGAGGAAACACCTAAGGATAGGGTGTCAGATATAGAATATCCAATAGTCCTAAAAGAGTTTGAGGATGTGTTTAAGGAGATACAAGGACTACCCCAAAGAGAGATATTGATTTATCTATAAATTTGATGCTTGGAGCAGCTCTAGTGTCAAAGACTCCCTACAGAATGAGTACTCCAGAGCTGAAGGATTTTCAAATGTAGCTTGAAGAGCAACTGAAGAAGGGATACATATGCCCAAGTGTGTCACCTCAGGGTGCCCTAGTGTTATTTGTGAAGAAGAAAGATGGGACCTTGAGATTGTGTATTGATTTTAGATGGTTAAATAAAGTAACTATGAAGAACAAGTATCCTTTGCCAAGGATTGATGATCTCTTCGATGAAGGATGCAAGGGTATTCTCAAAGATTGACCTTAGGTTAGGATATCATCACGTAAGGATATGAGATGAATACATCAACAAGACCTCCTTTGGGAAAGGGTATGCTCATTATGAATTCACAGTGGTGCCATTTGGGTTATCAAATGCACCAATGTTTTTTATGTTCTTGATGAATGGTGTTTTCTAGGAATACTTACAAAAGTTTTTCATTGTATTTTTGAATGAAATCCTTGTGTACTCCAAGTTAGAAGAAGAACATGAGAATCATTTGAGGATGGTGTTTCAAGTGCTAATAGAGAATCAATTGTATGCCAAATTGAGTAAGTGCTCATTTTATCAGAACCAAATTCATTATTTGGGGAATGTCATATTCATACGGACTTAGGAGTAGAATGAATTGATTAAAAAATTGAATATAATAAAGAAAGAGATATGAAGAACAACACAAATATGTAGTGGACAATATATTCTATTGAATAATGAAATAGGATGAAACGGTAAAACTGCAGAACTGAAACACTTGCTTGAATGGTGGTAGCTATCTTTGGGAAGAGATGTGGCTGCTACGTTTATCCTTCTGAGAAGAATGGATTAAAATGAGGCTCCAGAGGCCTTTTTGATGTTAGTCATGAATGCCAAAACCCTAGACATCCAAAAACCTAACCCTAGAAGGTGAAACGCAAAAAGTCATGTGGTCCCTATGGGTAAGTTGGTGTAATTTGGTACCTCAACTTCCCATGGTCGTAAGTTTTGCATATGACCTCTGTTTTAGGTGCGTGATATCCCCTTGGAAATGTATTTCATAGAAATACACATTATTCCATCAATCTCTAACTCCGTCTACATTTTGACTATGGAGAGCCAAAAAAACAATGTTTAGGGCCCCAAAACGGCCCTCGAAGTACAACAAGATGTGATGACATAGAAACATACAAAATAAGTTGGTTGGATTAGGGGAGAGGCCAGCCATATCCACCTAGAGGATGTGTGGGGCTTCAGACAACCCCATAAGTGTAGAACCCACAATTACAAATTAGTACATAAGAATGTTCTGAACAAAAAACAGACATGAGGAGCCAATTAGAATACGTGGGTGTCCACCAATATCCACCTGGATCAATCCTTCCCCCTTAGGAAGAAATAGTATCCATTGTGTTGAGTTCCCCCGTCAGGTTAGAAAACGTCTGCTACATTTGGCCCTAGGTGAGCCACTTGCCTTGGTGTAGGAGTTGCCTTTCCTTGAAAACTTGATAAAGTTGGATCCTTTGCTGGAAATTGCCCTTGACATGTGCATCCACTATTTGATCAGTAGATTCTTGTTCCATGCAATAAGGGTTGATCTCTATTAGTGTCATTTGTTCTGCGATCTAGGAGGTGTCCAATAATGGTGGAATATATGGCCAAAGGAGGTCCACATTGAATACTGGATGTAGACCAATGAAGGGTGAAGTGTTAATCTCAAAGGAATTTCTACTCACCTCCTTGGTGATAGTCTAAGGCCCATAATGAAGTGGAAAAATCTTCTGATGGGGCCCAGTGAGACACTCCTTCTGCAAATTTAACCATACTTTGTTGCCAAACTGAAACAACTGTGGTACCCTGTGTTGATCATGGCACTGCTTGTAATTAGCATTGGATTTATGAAAAATATCCTGGACCTGTTGGCGGATGTGCTGAGTCCGCTCAATGAATCTAGTGGCTTGGTCGATTACAGAATGATCAGGGGAATATTATTTCTGTGTGGTGCAAGAGGAAGTGAAACATCAATGGGTCCCAAGAGTGGGAATCCTAGACCCAGCTGAAATGGGATATGGTCAGTGGAACTATGGATACATCTGTTGTAACTATGTTGGACATATGGGATACTCTTGTCCCATGCACATGGATGCTTATAATTGTAAATATGCAATATGTGCATAGTCATGTGATTACAGACCTCCATTTGGCCATCGGTTTGGGGGTGGAAAGAAGTGGATTTTGTGAGCTTGGTGTCCAACAGAGACCAAAGACTCAACCGAAATGTCTTGAGGAACCTGTTGTATCGGTCTAAGATGATGGTATATGGTATCCCAAAGTGGACCCACACTCGTTCAAAAAAGATATTGGTAGTATATTCCACTATGACATTCTTCTTATAGGTTGTGAGGATGGCCATCTGTGAAAACTGATCAACAACCGCAAACACGCAGTTATTTCCTTGCTTGGTGGACAAAAATCCAAGTATGTAATCCATTGACATGGATTCCCAAGGCTTCTCAGGAATAGGAACAGGGGTGTATAATCCTTGATTCTTGATGGATGGCTTGGAAATGACACAGGCAGTGTAATATATGATATACTTGTTGACGTCCTATTGAAGTTTTGTCCAATAAAAATGTTTCTAAATAATGGGCATAGTTTTCTCTACACCAAAATGTACTTCCACCTACCTGTAGTGGGATTCCCAAGTCCTCTTTTCATGCTTTTTTGTGGGAACATAGATATGGCCAAGGTGGCATAAGAGTCCATCCTAAATGTGAAAATCATTGACTTTAATGACCATACCCAAGAGATGATAGGTGGTGGAAAATTGTGGATGTTGTTGATGAAGTTGGGACCACTCAGATGCTTCATGTCCATAGGAATGGAGCACAGTGGTGAGTGTAGCCACATGAGGCTGACTAAGGAATCTAGTGACATGATTGGAGATACATGTCTTATACTTGATGTTGATATGGAATTGTTGCAGGTAGGTGGAAAACTTCTGATGGCGGTCGTTCTGCAATTTACCTCGTGCTTGTATGAACTACAGAGGCTTCTGATCAATGTGTATGATCGTCTCTTTCCTTAGAGTGTAATGTTTCCATTGACGACATGCTTGTACAATGGAATACATTTCCTTGTCATAGGTGGGGTATTTATGGATAGTATCAAAGAGTGTCTCACTATGGTATTCCATAGGATGCCCATGCTAAGTGAGAAATGTACCCACAACCTAGTCAGATGTATCAGTCTCAATCTCAAATGGTTACTACAGATTGGGTAATGAGAGTACTGGAGATGAGAAAAAGCTATTCTTTAGATCATCAAATGCTCATTGTTTCTCCTTTTCCCACATGACCTTGGCCCTACCACCGCCCTTGGTCACCTTGCTGAGGGCCCTTGCAATATGGGAGAATCCAAACATGAACTGTCGATAGAAGTTGGCTAGTCCCAAGAAGCTATGAAGCTCGGTCAATGTGGTTGGGGCTATCCTATCATGGATGACTTGGATATTAAATGGATCAACATGTACCCCATGATCATCAACAATGTAGCCCAATTATTGGACTATGTTCATGCCAAAAGAGAATTTTTCCAAGTTGGCATAAATCTTTTGCTATCGTAGAGTGCTCAAAACCTCTTGAATATGACGCATGTGATCCTCCCACATTTTGTTGAAGATGAGGATGTCATCCAAATATACTACCACAAAGGAGTTGGTGAAGGGTCTCAATACATCATACATCAACCTCATGAAAGTGGTTGGTGCATTTGTTAATACAAATGGCATGACTAGCCATTCATAGAGACCTTCTTTAGAATTGAAGGTTGTCTTCCATACATCTGTTAGTTTGATGGGAAATTGGTGCTAACCAGAATTTAGGTCAATATTGCTAAAGAAATTTCCCCCCTTGAGTTGTTCAAGAAGGTCATCAATCCTGGGAATGGAGTAGCAGTTCCTGACTGTGATTTTGTTTAAGGATCTGTAATCAATGCAGAGTCACCAAGTCTTGTACTTCTTCTACACCAGTACAATCAGGCTTCCACAAGGGGAGGATATGGGTCTGATGTGCCCCTTTTGAAGAATCTCTCAGATATGACGCTTGATTTCATCATTTTCCATCAGTGAGTGTTGATATACTGGTCCATTAGGTAGAGGTGCGTTGTGGTCAGATCAATTGGATGCTTGACTTGGTAGTGTGTCGGTACCCCTATAGGTGAGGAGAAGATGTCTATGTATTCTTCCACGATCCCATCCACTTGATTCTACTACAAAGAGAGACTCTGTGTAGAGGCCATGAATGTGATGACAACCTTCTGCTTACTATGAGCATGGATCACAAATAAGGCAAACTTCCCGGTCTGTGAAAAGACCTTACTGCATTGCTTAGCAGAGATTAAATAAATAGCAGTATACAGCTCTACCTCTAAGATCCTATACAATTGTCTACCTAAAGTAATAATAACAGTGCAAGGTCTAGACTCATACACTTCATGACGCTTCCACAAATATGGTTGTCCTAAAAGAAAATCACAAACTTCAAGGGGAGAAATATCACACAATACCTCATATTTGAAAGGATTGATGTTGTAGGGATGACGACACTGTTGGTTGACACAAAGATATCTTCCTTGGTGAAGCCAGCTGATGGTGTAGGGCTACGAGTGTAGTATCATTGGCATGTCCAACCACTTGAAAACCTCTACTACAATCAACTTCTTTTGACTACCCCTATCGACAATGAAATGAAGTGTATCCCCCTTTACCCACATCTGTGAATGAAAGAGGAATTCCCCTATCTCTGTTTCTACTGGTTCTCTTGGATGGAATTTGGTGGTAGCGACAGTGGCATTGGGTTCAACATCAATAATTTGCTTCCCTCCTTCAGGATTTGATTTAGAATTAGAATCGACCTGTGACTCGAAATCCTTCATATCGAGCTTGAGGGACTCCTTGGAGTGTCATTATTCATTGTCGTGCCAAGGAATTTTATGGTGCTCACACCATTTTCTCGTGTCCTTCTTCATATTCTCATTGTCCTTATTTTTTTGTAGCTTGGACTGGTTGTCTTGAGGGTAGCCATCTCGACTTTGTCCCTTGCTGTGTGGTTTGGGGATGCCTTTTCCCTACTTCGATTGTGAGGGGTTTGCAGATCCAAACTCTTTCCTTTTTTGCTTAAACTTTTTCTCAATCTTGATAATGTATCTATAAGTCGTGCCCAATGAAGTGATGTCCAGGAACTCCATTTCTATTTTTATGTATCTATGCAAATAATCATGGTATTTGAGCACTAAATGACACTCAGAGTGTTTGATACCCAATTTGGTGCATAGGGTATGAAAAATATTGGTGAAATATGGTACTGTCTAGTCCTTTTCTTGACGTAGGGTGGTCCAACTGGTGTACTAGTCCTCGTATCTTCCAAGGGGGTAGTATTGTTCTTTAATGGAATCCCAAAAGGAATCCCATGTAGGGGCCACCACAAAAATTGTAGATTCCTCCATGTCCCTTTGCTCAGAGTAAGTATCCTACTAGTATTTAACATGGGGAATGACCTTGAGGAGTGAAAAAGTGATATTTTCCTTATCGAAAAAATTGTGAACCAAAAATATCCTTCAAGTAGATTAAACCATATATCTACAACATCCACATATATCAGTCCTTCAAATAATGGAATATAAACATTTACCTGTACCTTGAAGGGGGTTGCATGTCTTCTTGATGAATATTCTTCTTCTGTGGGCAAGCATCGAAGGATTTGTGTGAAGTTGTCCATCATTTTGTTCATTTTTCATGCGAGGGATTCCTCGAGAAAATTTTTAATAGGATCTCCTTCTCCATAATATTTATTTTCGCCCCACATGAGTTTTTGTTGGGCTCGACATGACCGATCTTGTAATGGATTGATTGGTTCGAGTCCCAACTTCTTGTACCCAGATATTGTCTGGGACATGCACAAAGAAAAATAAATGAAGAGAAGACCGCTCTAATACCACTGATTCAGATTTAGGAGTGGAACAAACAGACTAACAAAATGAATACAATAAACACAGATATATGAAGAATAACACAAATATCCAATGAACAATATCTTCTATTGAAAAATGAAGTAGGATGAAACTGTAAAACTACATAACTGAAGCACTTGCTCGAATGGTGGTAACTATCTCTAAGCAGAGATGTGGTTTCTACGTGCATCCATCTGAGAATAATGGATTACAATGAGGCTCCAAAGGCCTTTTTAATATTACTCATGAATTCCAAAACCCTAGACATCCAAACACCTAACCCTAGAAGGTGAAACACCAAAAGTCATGTGGGCCCTATGGGTAAGTTGGTGTAATTTGGTACCTCAACTTCCCAGGGTCACAAAGTTTTCATACGACCTCCGTTTTAGGCGTGGGATAGCCCGTTGGAAAGATCTTTCATAGAACTACACATTATGCCATCAAACTCTAACTATGTCTATAGTTTGACTACGGTGAGCAAAAGAAACAATGTTTAGGGCCCCAAAACGGCCCTAGAAGTATAACAAGATGTGTTGACATGAAAACATACAAAATAAGCTAGTTGTATTAGGTGAGAAGCCACCCGTATCCACCTGGAGGATGTGTGGGGTTTCAGATAACTCCATAAGTGGAGAACCCACAATTACAAAGTAGTATAGAAGAATTTGTTGAAAAAAATAGAGACATGAGGAGCTAATTGGAATAAGTGGGTGGCCACCAATATTCACCTAGATCAAGCCCCTGGGGGGGAAACTCAATTGGCAAGTGCCATGAAAATGAAGTTCCATGAGGTTTCAAGTTCAACTCCCCCCAGCTTACAATGTGTGCCACGTATGGGGCCTCATGGGCACACCTGGAGGTTATAGTGGCAGCAGTTGGATCACACGGCCACGTGTAATGTGAGCACATGCCCAACTAGTTGTTGATTCCTCCAGACATAAAAAAAAAAATAAAAAAATAAAAAAATAAAAAAAAAATTCACCTAGATCACATGTCCAAAGAAGGGATAAAAGTGGATACTAAAAATATTGAGGCCAATAGAGGATGTCCATCACCCAAGAATGTGACAAAAGTCAGATCCTTCATTGGTCTAGTTGGATACTAGAGAAGATTCATTGCAAGGATTTCAAGGATTGCTCACCCAATCACTTCCTTACAAAAGAAAGGGTTTACATTTCAATGGACAATAGAATGTGAAAAGTGCTTCCAACAATTGAAATACTTGTTAACCAGTGCTCCAATTCTAAAAATTGCATATCCTAATGAGGACTTCATGGTTTGCAACAATGCATGCAAAGAGAGACTTGGTGGATTTCTCAGTCATAATAGTTTGGCAGTATGTTTTGAATCCATAAATTTTAAAGAGCATGAAAGGCTCTATACCACTCATGATTTGGAGTTGGTAGATGTTGAGTACATTTTTATGCTTCCTTCCACTCCATAAACTATACTTTTGCCTCCAAAACCATCCATTTTTCCTTCATATTATTCCATATTTTCCATACAATAGCTTATGCAAGGTACATTTATCATTCCTTAGCTTACGAATTGAATTTTTGAATTTTTGGCATTAAAATAAAAAATTTATCAGAAATTACAAGATTTGACTAAATCCCGTAATTGCTCCTAGGTTCGTGTGCTTGTAGGACAGCTGGGAAAAATATGAGACATGGGTCATGATCCTTGATGTAAAAGGATGGATGAATACCTATCAGCTTCGAGATATGAGCTTTCCAAGTGTCCAGTCAACGTTGGTCAAACATGGCCACTTTAGCAGAAAATACCCTGTTTTAGCATAAAATCATGGACAATTTTAGATTTTCTTGGGATTTGTTCATATTTTATGGATCTGAAGAGGGTATTCGACCTTTCTAGCATATTTTATGGATTTGATCATTATCTTTAGAAGGTTTCTTAGAATTATCAATTTCAAAACTCTTGCATAAATACTCCAAGACATGGACTAGTATGACAACCCTTATGTTAATGAAGAAAACTTTGAATTTGCAATCTTGAGATCAGTTTTGTGTTTTTTTCTTGATGATGTCTATGAGATGATTCTGTGAATGTTGTTGGAAATAATTTCTTAGCTGAAGCAACTCAAGTGTACAAGTGAAGCATTGGAGGGCCCCCTTTGTCAAACCAATACACTCTTCCTTTATGTTCTTTTCATGTAATCTTTGATATATGTTTTAGATCAGATCTTGTTGTAGATGAGTTTTATTTATACATTTGTTGTAGCTAGATGAATTCAATAGTTAAGTAATATGATTAATGTTTCAAAGTATTACTCATGTTGTGAATGATTTCTTGAATAAGAATTCAATGTGTAGTTTGCTTTTCAAGCATTAAGATGATCATGAATGTTTTTTGAGTTATTTATGCTTTCAGTACTTTTTGAGTTAACAAGAATTGGTGATTATTGCTAATGAATGAAAGAAAACAATGAATAAATCTCTTGAATAAGAGTTTTGTCTTTCTAGCATTGATAAGCCTCTGAGCTAGGTTTGAATATCTTTTTGAATGCTTACTGTTAATCAAATACTCTTTAGAAAACATTTTTTGATTAATGTCGTGAGATCTATTAATAGGACTTCTGAATAGAAGCTTAGAATCTCCTCCATATTTATCTCTTAGAATAGGTTTTGATTTATATCATTAAAAGAAACTAAGACTATCTCTAGATCCATATGTTTTGGATGTGCCTCTAAGTCTTACAACCAACAGATTGAGAATCAATTGCACTCTAATTTACATTAGTAAGCTGGAGCCTAACAATAGCCATAGTACATGCTGGGACAATCCAGCTGATAGGCAATGATTGGGATAGAATTTCTCAGAGAAATGGAAGAGAAAATGTTGAGGATTAAACATAATTTAAAGGCTTCCCAGGACAGGTAGAAAAGCTATGCTGACAAGGGAAGAATTTACAGGGAGTTTAAAGTGGATGATCATGTATTCTTGAAGGAAACCATAATTTCACTAAAGTTGTGAAACTATTCCAAGACAGAAAATAAATATTGTGGACCATTTGAAATCATAGAGAGGATTGGTCTAGTAGCTTATATGATTGCATCGCTTGCATCTATGTCTGTTCATAAGGTATTCCATGTATTATTTCTCAAGAAATGTATACCTGATGCTAATAATGTAATTGATTGAAATGTGATTTAGGTGGAGCAAGAAGGTGCTATCCAAATAACTCTGGAATCGATCCATAGGGATTGTAAAGGTCCAATGGATCTAGTACACTCCCGAGGATGCTACCTGGGAGCATAAGGATGTACTGTGGGTAGAATACCCACATCATTTTCAATATTTTGAAAATCTTGTTCATATGGTGTAAAAGAATTGCACCGAGGAGAGTAAAAATAAGGGGAGGGGATTGTAATACCCCAAGTTTGAGCCCATAATTTTTAATCATGAATTGTAAACATGTTTCATAGGCTAGTGAGCCAAGTAATGATAAGCTATGAGGCTTATGTTATAGTTGGTCTAGAGAGCCTAGGATTCCAAGGCCAGGAGCCTATTTTGTATCTGTAAATATTCAAATCATTAATATAAAAGCATCATTGTGTGTAGACCAACCACGATGGAAGAGTATGGGGGACTAGACTCCATTGGGTTGGGTAAGGGAGGGGTCTGAGAGGTTGGAAAGAGGGGATAAGATTAAATATCTTAAATATGAGAGAATAATATATATTATTATTATAAATGATGTGAGGAGGATATGAATTTATCCTAAGTTCCTTTGGAGAAGGGGAATGAATTCCAAGTGGAGAGGAACATGATTCATGAGCACCATGTGTCATCTCAGGAACATGCAAATATGTTTGGGGATTTTTTATTTTTTGGGGATATTTTTGGCCATTCCTTCCACTCACGCATGTAGCTAGGAGGAGGTAGTGAAAATGTGAACACCATTGTTGAATAATTGACCATCCCGAACCTCTGCAGCAAACCCAAAATAATATCTTGTTGAACCTATACCCTATGGGTTTCCTATGTTTCGTCTGGCCATTTTCCCCCACAAGTTCATCCTCAGGATTCTTCCCATCCCTTGTGCAGTTCATGCCCATACGGAACAAGAACGTATCCAAAGCCATTTCTGCCATTGTGAACCTCTATATTTTGTTGAGTCATTCCCTTGCCTTACCCAAGTTGTTGTTGTAGTTTGAAGAGGTGTGTTGTGAGGACCATGGTTGAAGAAGAAGGTTTTCATGCCTGTGAGAAACTCTCTTCATGTGAGAAAGTTGTTGGGGAAGTGATTTCTCCTGGAGAGAGTCCATTACTAGCTACAGAGATCTCAGAATTCTTGTCTAGCCTATTGTTGAATCCCTGAAAGGGAGGTGGAGCAGTCGATGGACTGTGTGACAGCAAAGGTGTATACTCCTAGGGTGGGACAAGAATGTGGGGAGTGATATTCTATGAGTGGTGGGTGTAAGTGGCTCCTTGGAGGAAATCCTTCCCGTTGATTGGTGCAACTTCCTATTGTCCTTTCCTACCCTAGGAATTCCTTTCCCAATGGAGTCTAGTCCCAGCTCGGGGGTGACCCACTTCTTAGAGTGACTATCAGCAAGGTCTAAGGCTGGGAGGTTCATGGAAGGTTTGCACATAGTCGGTGCACTAAGAGATAAGTATCATTTTTGTGTTTAACGATTAATGTTGTATTTTAGTGCATGTCTGTGATTCTTATAATAATATCATGTGTTTCGATGCATGTTTTCTTTGTTTATTTCTATTAAGTAATATGTGATTTATATTTCCAAGAGCTTTGTCTACCATTGTCCATTAGGTCTATCTTTGGTCATGGCCAATTTTAATTAACTATAACAGAGCTTAAGACCAAGTGTATCTAAGGTGTCTTTGTCCTTAGTGAGGCTGGTCGGGGAACGTTACATATGTAATGCCTTAGACTTCAACGTAACCTTTTGTTGTATTAAACGAATATTGATGTGAGGTAGAAATCCTACAATAAACCAGTCACTATGTTGTTGATCGAGTATTTGGACCATTAATCTAGCCATCACATCTTTGAATATTTGATTGAACTCCCTTACTAACTCAGTCTATAATTGCTTCATATCCTTGATCTCGATAATGTGCTACAAATCAAACTCTCATTTCTTGAATTATTTTAATAATAAAAGGATATATATGAAAATTAAAAATTTAAGAAACTTTAAAAATACATGTTACCTATCTCGCCATGCTCTTCTTTGAGAGTCACAAGAATATCTAGATCTCTGGAGAAGTTTATCCTTGCATAGGGGTAATCCTCGATAATCGGGATCTAATGTGCCCACTAGTCAAAACACTTATCATCGAAGGCCTCTATAGTCCTCCCTCCACCCTATCTAGGCAGTAAATCTTCCCACCTTCTCACTACTAGGAAGGAGGCTACATGTCCCCATCTCTGGGACTGAGACTAGGCACCCTCTCGAAGAAAAAGGAGCTTAAAATGGTACTAAGCCCAAAGTTCTTCTTGGTACACCTAATACACTATTTGAGTTGTCTCTTCGTGCATATAATCATGGTGGTACTTCGGTCAAATATTTTTCCATACAAACACTGAATTACACAATGAATATGTGCACATGATGCCTTATGGACTGCCTTGGATCTAGTAATCTGCCTGATTAGAAGTAGGATCACTCATAGATAGAGTTTTGTGATATTACGAATCGGAACTTGAGAACCCACTTTCTTAGTACTAGTGTCATAATACATGTTGATATAATCCTCAATGTTGAATGACCTTGGAGGAAAGATCCTCAAGTTGATTGGTTCCTCTCCTCTCAAGAGGCTAGTTAGAAACTAGATTTCCTCTGTAGTCGGGGTCAATGATTGACCCTCTAACATAAAATCTTAAAAATTAGGATGCCAACACTCCACAAGAGCATTAAGAAAGCATTAAGAAACCTCGGTTGTTCCCTCATAAATAAACACTGGAAGAATTTCCATAAACCACATTGTTTCAGTGAAACAATGTCAATAGGGTCCTCCTTGACCAAGATATCAAGCTCCTCATGCTCTCTCTCCCTCTAGTGAACATACATCCTGTTAGATGAAAAAATGGAGAAGAGTTAATACATGATTTTTTATTTTTTTCAATACAAAGGGAGGTGTACGAGGGGTTTTTACTACAAATTTGCATATGCACTTGGGTTTTTTATTCTTCTTCCCGAGTACATATGCGGGTTGGCCTTGGACAACCCACATACATGCAAGAACAACCCTTTTACAAGGGCATGCCCATCCCAAACATAAAATTAACTTAAAAATTAAGAATTAAAATGCAAGAAGAAGTTGTTTGTACTTACTTGGTCCAAGTAGAAGGTTATTTCGTCCACGGTAGCTCCCAGAATCCACTCTTTTGACGAAGGTTTTTTTTTAACTTTTTGGTAATTTTCAATTTGCAATGGTGAAAATGAGCTTTCCACTTCTATTTATAGACTTTTTTTGTCCCTTTTTTCCCCTTTTTGGTCCCCTTTGTTGTTTTTTCTGGCTTGGTGGCTACTCGAAATCTCTTATTAGCTATCTATTAGTTGTTCTGGTACTTTTCTCCTTTCAGTTTGGTGATTATTTTTGGGATTGGTTACATTTTCTTCATCCTTTGGTAAAAGTTGATTTTTCCAACTTTTCATATAATTTAGGGTTTCATTCCCACTTTCTGCATCTCGTTCTCTTTTACAATTTTCGATAGGGTCGACCCCACCGAAGTGTGACCCAAAACCTTCTTTGCTGATTTAGAAGTGTTGTAATTAGGTGGTAGAGCCTACCTCTACATGGATTCCTTAGGTAGATCCTTTGTTTCATTTTGGTGTCCATGCTGTCAGTTTTGACTATAGGCTTGGGATTCCTTGATAATTCTTGTCATGATTACATATCAAAGCCTCATTATTTTTGCTAATCATCATTCTTTTCCTTACCCTCATGACTCCCTAATGAGCACACTTTGTCGTCTTTCAAGATCTCTTTAAAATTCGAAAGAAACATACAAAGAGAATGTATTTATTATTTTCGATCTTGTCTAGATTACTTGAGAAAAGTACCCCTCTGGAGTCTTCTTTAAACTCTTTTAAAACTCTCTAAAATTGAAAATATTTCCGAGCAATCTTGTTTCCCTTCACACTCTCCAAACTCAAATTTGAAGCCACATTTGTAGGATGGTAGTTTACACCTTTTTTGGTCTGCTTGGCTAATTTTACGAATAAAGGTATTCTCTAGGAACTTTGGTTCAGTAGAAGAGTAATCTCAGGCGTAAGTTTAACCCTTTTTTGGGCCCGAGGGACTAAATTTTTGAAA